>MU832169.1:0-83610 GCA_029204225.1 Diphasiastrum complanatum | reverse complement strand
CCAAGATGTCAACATGAATTTGACATCTCTGTTACATACCTTGGTTTGTGGTAAACCATGGAGATTGAAATTTTTTTTCCATGAATTGTGAGGCCACCTGAGATGTAGAGAAAGTTGTTTTTGTTGGAAGACTACATGTAATCCACGATCAGGATTCAATTCTATCCTTCACAAGTCATTGGCAATCCAACACTTAAGTCCATATTTACGTGAGTCCACTTCCCTTTTGGTATCGACACAAGTTGCAATAACTATCATGACATATTATTGCTATATCGATCCAAATGACAAGATTGGGATTCACTTACAAAGTCAAATTTTATCTTTCCTTAGGCCCTTTGAGAAAAAACTTTACTTGACATTTTCTAACCTATATGATTCTCCAGTGGTGAAGAATGAGTCTTTTGCCCATTTTCTTGAAATTTGCTGTGCAGACAATAGCACGCTTCCCCTTTACCATAAAAGTTTTATTTTTAGTTGATACTTAGGAAATTGATTACAATCGGAATCTTGCTGACTCTTTGATGATATTGCCAAGTCATAGTTCTCTTAGATCCTATAATTCAATCATTGTGAACCTTTGAATTTGCCATCCATTGACATGATTGGAGTTTTGATGGAGCATCTGCGACTATCTTCTCTTTTTCCCTTTCTATATAATTTCTCTTGATGGATAGAATATGGCGTCCTTGTTAGATAATTTTCTCCTCATATAGGCTATAATGGCTTGAACTTGCTCTAGAATAGCTCCTATATATTGTTAGAAATTAATGACTATGCTAAAGTTAATCCATAGGTTACTTTGACCCAAAAGGTCGATTTGTGTAACCATGGTATTTAGTTATTTAGGCCATCTTAAGTTTGTCTTAAGTTCAGTTGGACCCAATTTTGGTCACGTATTGACTCGTGGGTCCTTAGGGGTCTAATTTTGTTTAGGGCCCTATCTTGACTTTTGGGGTGCCCTACATTTAGCAAGTGGTTAACCTTAGGGTGGTGGCATTTGGCCACATCCAGGTAGAGTACTTAGATGCTTATTGTGTATTCCATTTTAACAGTTTGGCTAAGCATTGCTCTCCATTGCTCTTGTTGCTGTTCGGGGGCCCTCACAAAAGCATTGCGGTTAAGTTTATGGAACTGCAATGGTATCCATTCTTCAGCTACAGCAGGAGACTTTAGAGATTTTTGTACTACATGGGATATCCTTATACTTACTGAGACACATGAGAGTCATGAGAGAGGACTTCCTTGCATTGAGGGATTTTGCTGGCTTTCTACTTGCAGAGGGAAGACGAGGGCACTGACTAGTCGCTGGTTCAGGTGGGGTGTTGCTTGCTTATTTCGAGACTCTTCTCCAGCCATGGGTCGAGGCTACTATACACGTGACAGAGCATGGCCTTCGCTATATCTGGATCAGGTTGGACCACAGGTTGATGGAGTTTAGATCGTGACTATTCATGGCTATTTGTTATTTCCCTCCAGAGACATCAACTTTCACCTCATAGGAGGAGTCACCTTTCATGGATATTTCATCGGACATTATCAGGATATAGGATCGAGGATATATTCTTCTAGCGGGGGGACTTCAATGCCATGACTGGTCTAGGCAAGACGGAATTTCACAGAGCAGCAGATGACCCACAGCGGATACATGCACTTGATTGGGGATGACTTGGTCTTATACGGCGATCGCGGATGCAGCGGGTCCCAATCACATCATATGGGGAGCAGAGGCTTCAGTTGGGTGAGGCTCATGGACAGGGGCCATTTATAATTGGCCTTCTTCAGCTGCCAGGCTCTGGTGACTACACTTGCTTCCCCACATAGTGGAGGACAAGTGTCGTCGACTATTTCATGGGTTCACCGTTTCTCCTTCACTTCATTCATCCTTCTCTGTACACTGCACCACTCTTTCTGATCATTCATATCTCTCACTCTCTGTCGTCATCTCCACATCACACCTATTTCTCTTCGACCCGTACAAGCTAAACCCACCTACCTTACCGCTACACTTCAATCACACACCACTATAGCAGAGAAGCCCTCTCCGATCTCGTTACCTATTCCCACATGAGCATACTTTAGAGGAGCAGTTCCTCTTTCTTGTCCAGGACCATCATACTGCAAGCTTCCATTGCCTTTCCATCCCCACGGCCCAAAGACAGCACGTCATAGACCCTATAACCCCTGGTACGATCAGGAATGCATCCAGCTACATCAGAACCGCATATATGCTTGCTCCCATCTTCCTCATATGACCGAAACATATCTCGTGTCTACGGGCAGAACCACCGAAAAAAAAAGAAAATCGCATACGAGATTGGTCAGGTAAGAAACTGATTGGATCTCCCTCTTTAGTTCTTCCTCAGGTTCATTCTGGAAGAGGTTCCCTTCCACGGTCACCCCCCACCACGGATCACAAGACCTCAGCACTTGGGTCGCATATTGCCACATCATTGTACAGCCATCCCAGATACCCCTCCTCTTCCCACCGCCTTTCTCACGATACTTCTGCCATATTCACTAACGAACGTATAGAAAAGGCCATCACACGACTCCATTCCCATAAAGCCAAAGACATTGATGAGCTAGAGGCTGAACTTCTAAAGAATGCTCCCGACATCCTCTCACCCTTTCTCTCCCATCCTATTCAACCGAGCTGTCACCTCTGATTTTCCCTCTCCATGGTCCACAAACCTCATTCACCCTATCCACAAAGGCGGGGACCCCATGAAAGCTGACAACTACCGCACCATTATGATCAGTCACCTCTTTGCCAAAGTATATGGTTCTATCCTACAGTCAGAGATCAGTACAGAGATGGATGCTAGATCACTCCATGCCATTGGACAGGCGGGTTTTAGACCAGGATATACTACATCGGATCATATCTCTACTTTGAGGTCCATCATTGAGGAGGCTAAGGCCAAGAGGGAGCGTTGTATACTGCTGCTTTGTGGATTTCCGCAAGGCATTTGATTATGTGCCTAGGCATCTATTGATACAGAGACTTCATGATCGGGGCTTTCAGGAGGATACTATACAGGCGGTAGTAGCATTGTACAGGCGAGTTATTGGCAGGGTCCGACTATTTGGAGTTATTTCACCGGAGGTGGTCAGTACTATTGGTGTCAAACAGGGATGTCCACTCTCTCCTACACTTTTTGGTCTTTACATTGACGAGCTAGAGCATTTTATACAGAGTGATGGAGGGGAGGGTTGTACATTGGGCGACCTCATTATTGCTATTCTCCTTTATGCTGATGATGTGGTTTTGCTTTCACGACGAGAGAGGGTTTGCAGCGACACTTAGATGCTCTTCTTTCTTTATGCACACGGTGGGGGTTTGTCGGTGAATGTGGCCAAGACTAAGGTTATGGTGTTCAACACCTCTAGGTCTTTCATGATGCGGCAGGAGCTTCTATGGGATGGTCATCCCCTAAAGGTTGTTGATTCCTATACATATCTAGGAGTACTATTCTCGGGGCCTACGTTCAGCATGAGACACGCAGCTATTTCCCGGGTACGGAAGGGCTATGCCTCACTGGTAGATTTGGAGGAGACTATGTTTCAGCTCACACATCAGAGATGCGACTAGTAAGTGTCAGCTCTTTGACACTATGGTTGTGCCCTCAACTATGTATGCTTCCGAGACATGGAGTAACTGGTCTGACAGCTACTATTGGACATATATCTCCCGGCTCCAGATTCGTTTGCTCTCCCGGATGATACGGGCTAAGCCCTCAGTACCCCACCAGATTATCTTGGCGGAGTTCGCGGTCCCCCCATTCAGATTGAGGCCTTATTTCCATATCGTGACATTCATACAGAGGTTAGAGGATCTTCAGGACGGGGGTACACATTATGTAGTTGCAGCTTTCAGGCTTGCCATCTCCTCTCCACATTGGGTATCCAGATTAGTGATCTACCTGCGGGCACCCACCAGTACATCAGAGGCCTCCTTTACAGATCATATCTTCATATCACTTTGGCAGGGTCCATTGGGAACCAAGAGTGAGTTTTATCGTACACACTTCTATCTCTTGATCCGGCTGGCTGCCCCATAGTATCTGGTTACTTGCTGAGGAGTATATCACATAGTTTGCGGATAGCGATGGGTCAGTTTTGGGTTTCTTCACATCAGCTGGCTATTGAGACTGGCAGATACAGTGGCACCCCACGAGAGGACCGGCTCTGTAGCATGTGTGTTATGCATGAGACTGAGGACGAGTCACATTTCCTCTTCAGATGTCCAGCCTACTATGAGATACGGGGGCGGTACTACTGCTTGTTCAGAGAGCACCCAGTTACACTTTCTACCTTGATATCTTATGAGGACCCTAGATGTGTCGCACTGATGATCCGAGAGATGTCAGACCTGAGGAGGAGGAGACTAGATTGTGCACGTTCCCTGACACAGCTGAGCATTGATGAGTGCATATCCCGTCGAAGACAGAGATTCGAGGTACCCATAGGCAGCGACTCAGATGGAGAGGCCGAGATTCCCGACTCCTTCGTACACTGGCATCAGAGACCATGTTGATGGCCAGAGAGACAGTCAGTTATTAGATCACAGCCCAGAGCGCCACGACAGCAGAGACGACACCGACGGCCTATCCGGCGACAGAGGTCCAGGGCACATCTAATCACACCTTCACAGCATACCATCCACCATTTCTTTCTTTCATGCTGATGGGCATCGTGATATATGATTCCAGGCTATTGGATCCTGACTGGGCCAGCTGTCTTTATGCATTGTATTTGCAGTTATTTAGTTTTATAGATGATTGAGCTTTAAGCTCCTATGTGCACACTTGACATGTACCTTTTCTTAGTCCTATGTACCTTAGTGTATTCAAGGACATTAATAAAATCTTTCTTTCTTTCTTTCTCTCTCTCTCTTAGAGTTGGGCGCCCAGCCTCTTCTCTCTTGTTTTCTGTGGAGATTGATTGATAACTAGATCTTGGTGGAATTGATAGAAGTTTAGCTAGTTAGTTTTTATATAAACGTATGAATGCTAATGTGGATTTATCTTTCTGCATGTGGCTTGCACCTATTTTTGGGTGCTGATGTTAGAAGTAAGGATGTCATAGTCTATAGTCCTTGCTATGCATTAGGGAGCTTATGAACAGATACCTTGTTCATGGACTTCATAGATTAAGAATTGCACATCTTTTTGCTTTTTGTTAATCCACTACTAGATCAACCATCAATAGATAGTTCACAAGCTAGACATTAGCCTTGTCAACCAACTTATTTGCATATAAACATTTCTTAGTATGTATTGTGCACTATAACGTAGAAGTGGCTATGGTTGTCTTTTAGTTTTTGTCGGGCTATGCTTTGTTTCTTTTATCATGAGTAGCCGAATCACTTTTGTCGTATTCCTATTGACATATTTATTTACCTCTGTTGTTCACATCTTTGTGATTCTAAAAACTTTTGTATACATGTCACTATGCCACTCTAAAAGTTAATGTCAACAACCTTTTAACCATCAAACAAGGGGTTCTCTAAATTAACTTTATTTGATATGCTTTGCATTATTTGTTGCATTCAATGCATATTTGGAATTTGGATATGATACAATTGTAAGATTTCTTGCAGGTTCGCAAAGTCAATTGATTTGCAGTGGTTGCCAAACATGGTTGTTGTACCCCCAGGGTGCGACAAATGTACGTTGTGCACTTTGCAGCTATGTAACAACAATTCCACCTCATGGTCTCTCTCTCTCTCTCTCATGGATATCACACTTGTATGTTCCATGTTTCATTTACGTGGTTTTTTTTTCATCCAGTTACAAGGTTTAATCTATACATGAATCTATACTCTTTAAAATGGATATTTACAATGTTTCATGGACCTTTTTGAAACACCTTTTCAAAAAGGGTTTGAAATGCGAAAGAATCGGCAAGCCCAGGAAAGAATCGGCGAATCAGTTCCAGGGTTTTTCTTTTTAGAAATTTTTTTCCTAGCCTTCTATTATAGCAAACAAGTGTTTTTTTAGTGTTTAAATTGCAATGTACTTTATAATCAATCAATGATCAATCTTGAATCCAACTTCCGAGTCCCACATATTGTCATGATTCATACGTGACTCCCAAGTCCCACCTATTGTTGCAATCCATATTATACAGTACATACATTGATGACTCAAGGGATGTAACATCTCTCGGCATGGTTTTGACTCTCTCTAAACCTTAAATTTAACACTAATCTCTAACTTCCAACACTATCACACACTTATTAGTAATCACACACTAATCTAGATTCTATTATTTAACACTAATCTAACCTATTACGTTTTGTATGTTTTCAAAAACAACTTTGAGAAGCTAGAAAAGTGCCTACAAGTTTCTTAAAGAAGTATTAAAACCTTGGTATACTGCTATAGCTAAATGCGGTTTTAAGTCTTTTAGGGTCCTTCGCATTGAGAACATTGATGGAAACTTTTCTAATTCTAAAGAATTTTTCAAGGTGGCGTGGCTTCGTGAACTTTTCTGGATGAGAACTCTTCACTTCTTTTTTCCTAGAGGTTATATAAGCTTGAGGTAACTCCAAGTTATGAAAGAGTAGAGACTTTGCCAAAAAAAACTTCCATGTTGCTGAGAGCCCACTCTAAACTTAAAAAATTCGCAATACTTTGAAAGTTTGGAAACCTATATCATATCAATTACTCCTCCAGATTGCTACATTCCACAAGCTGCGATCATGCCTTCTCCTCCCCATCCTTCTCCTCGTCCTACTTTTAATCCTCCTAACTTTTTTCCCCGTAGTAAAGTTGTCTCTAGAATGTTGCTTATAGAGATTACATAAGGAGGTTTCTTTATTTGGATCAGTTTATGTCTTTGGGTAAGTGTTTTTCTTGATATGTTTAATGGATACAATCCTAAGAACCATTTTCAATTGCTCTATACTTAGAAAATGTCTTTTCAAGACTTTTATATATCAAATTTTACTTATAACAACTTAAAAACTCTTTTAATCTGCTTGATAAATTCCAAAGCTAATGTTAAATCTTATTTTTTTTACCTTGACAGAATTAGTTTGAGCTTTATTCTTAGAAAGCCTGAAGTTATGAATGCTCTTCCTCCTTGTGGCAAGAAACTTTGGAATTGTCTAGTGGTTGCTTGGAAATATGTTAAAACTATAGGACAAAAACCCTTTATTATGCTGATATTAATAAGTTCATTTACCGTATTGAAGTATCTTTTGGAGTCCATTGTTTATCATTGGAATGGAAAGCTGAAGTTCTAAATAATGTGACTTTGAATCTGAAAAAGTCTCATCTATTCCATCTTCTAACACTCAAACTTCCTTTTTTTCACAGAAGAGGAGAAAATTCTTCGTTGTAAGTTACTAAGTTTCATAGATGTTTTTTCATTTCGTATTTGAATAAATGCTGAAACAATTTTTTATTTGTTTGCAAAAAATCACTATAAAGTGAAGACCATTCTCCAGTGAATTGTTTTCTTTCAATTATGAGTGCAATAAAATGTTATCAGGATTTTTATAATTCTTGTAACCTTAATTGTTACCCAAGTCTTCCATTTTTGTGTGCCGCATGGAAATTTCATAAATCTCCTAAAGAACCTAGGTTTATTGCAGTAGCTCGTAGAACTATGCTAACTGACCTTTCTAAGTGGCTAAGTAACTACGTCAAAGCCTTGCTTCCTTCTATTAATGAGCTTTGGATAACCTTACTTGAGGATGTAGATGTTTTTGTAAATTGTAGCTAGATTTTATACAATTCTTTTGGTTTAATAAAAGTTGTAAAGTTTCTCAACTCCTCTTGTACTACAGAAAAAAACTGAACCTACGCTTCTTCAAACCTAGGACTTCATGACACTATACACTAAAATCAATTTGGAAGATTTGAAGTTTTGTGTTGATAAGCTAATTTGAGATGTTTCAAGCAATAAACTAAGGGACACTTGATGCTTAAATAAACTAAAGGACACTCGATGCAAAGCTTTTGGAAGTTGAAAAGAGTGCTTTGCATTTTGAGTTCTGTTGGCTTAAGAACAAAAATCAAGATGTTGATTCAAAGAAGAAAAGATTTACTAAAATTGTTGATGTTAAAGATGTTTGTTCTTGGTTGCACTTTCTCTTAGACAACTTGCATATTTCTCTAGGTGATTCGCTTTTTTAACAAAGAATAGGTATTCGCATGGGTAGTAATTATGCTGTTCATCTAGCTGGAGGTCTAAAAAATTGCACTTATCACCCCTTGTTGTACAATTAAATTCACATGAATCTTTAAAATAGATTCCTCCACAAAAAACGTGAGGGTCTTTATATGGAAAACTACCAAAATCAAAAAGATCAAGAACAAATAAGTCATCAATATATCTTCTAGCGGCCAGGCTAGGTTAGGTTAATTGGTTGATATTTTTGATTGAAGGTTGCAGCCAGAATACAATAACTCGAACATATTTGCATGCCTCATATTTCTTCAAATATTTTTTATTCTGTTAAATATGTAGTGATCACAATTCTACAAGTTTTCCCACCTTTATACTAGTAGAGATGCTTTTGTAGACCAATCAAGCAATCTAATTATTTTGTTACTTCATAAGGGTTACTTGTTTAATAAGATCATGAAAAAAGTTTGAACTATTTGAGACTTTTTTGGTTTCATTTGTGGTATTTCAGCTTTTGGTATGTTTAAGATGATTAGTAATGGAATTTGGAAAAGTGGGGAGCTAAGGAGCTTGTTGTCAGGGAAAAGGTTTATGACAAGGTGATTGAGCTAGTTTATTGTGCAACAAAAATTCAGGCTGCATATATTTTCACCAAGGTTCTACCAAGGGATAAGCATTGGAAGATTATGAAGATGTTAAATTTTCAGACGTGTTTGAGTGTTGGAATTGTAGTTTCACTCAAACCCTTCATATCGAATATTCTTCGATTCGAAATCGAACCTTGTTCAAATCTCACATGTGTCGACCAGCACTGTTAGAAGCACTCTATTGCACTTTTTGGCAGAAATGGACCATTGTCTTTGTCATGCACTTCAAGACAACTTCTTGATGGTGATCATGTATGAAGTGACACTTGTACACATTAACTGCAATCCAACCATCGGATCTATATTATTGTAGGACAATAGGTTTCATTGTATTTCTATAATAAATAGAAGTTAAAATTGCCATCTAAAACAAGCAATTATTGATAGCAATCAAGCTATCTTTCGTGTAGCCATAACTACAAGCTCTCAAGCTATAGACTCATAACTCTTTAGAGTTTTAGTTTTTTGCTCTCTGTAGTTCAGAAAATGAAACATTGTTTTTGAATGATTTTCTTAGTGGTTAGTCCTTAGACTTAGATCATGATCTTGAGTTTATCACACTTAGTTTCAATAGTACTAGAACATAGGCAATTTAGTTGTTTCTAGGATTTTGTATTTTGTCTATGTCTCAGTAACTCTTGTCTACATATCATGGTCTTTGGTTTTTATCTTATTCTATTTGAATATATGTATCATAGTTGCGTGGGGTGTTCCGAAAAGTGCCCCGGAACACATTCCGGAACGCGTCTCTAAACACGTTCCGGAATTTTGGCCCGAAACGTGACCTCGGAACACAATTCTTTTTATTATTATTGGCAATATGGGTGTCAATTGGCTGCAAATTTTATGGGGAATTCCAATATATTTTTTTCAGAATTTTTTATGCATTGCAAAAGCAAGATTTTGTTTAGGACTAGGTTTCTTGATTCATTAAATCATTGATTTCTAATGTGTTGATTAGCTGGTTTATTAATAAAGGTGTACAATGAAATTATCAACATTTGCGAATATCGACATCAGTGAAATGAACTGTGCTCTCTCTCTCTCTCTCTCTCTCTCTCTACTGCTCTATCTCGCCTGCGTAAGGGGCATGCTGCCTTGGTACATATGGAGAGAGTGGTACATAAGGGGCATCCTGCTTCTAGAGACCACCTTTTCTCTACAGCGGTCTCACCAATGGCTTTGCACTTGGCGGAGGTTTGTTGTCCAGGGATATCTCAGGGTACTTGGAGAGACATCACTCGCTTGCAGATCACCATGTTAAGGAGGATGATTCCCATCAGTTCCTCATGAGACTTTTTTGGTAGAGTTTGCCTCACTTCCCATGGTGGTAGAGGCTTTGTTTCAGATTGTTACCTTTCTACATCGACTTGAGACCATGGATACTCACAGATACGCATTGACATCGCATACCTCTTCTCGAGCTATAGCTGGACAGCAGGCTGGATCTTCCTGGTATGGTGATGTGGCTACTTTCTTCCAGTCATAAGGCTTCTCGATGCTGGATCTCCCACAGGGAACTCATGCATTTATCAGATAGCAGTTGTATCGTAGCTATTGCCACATAGTATGGGATTGTCCTGATCATGACAAGGTCAAGCTTACCTTTTATGGCGCACATATCTTATGCAGAGACAGTCTGGGACTTCCTATTAGACCTTTATATCTGTCTCTTCCTCTTTCTTTTGGGCTCCGATATAGGTTGGGACAGTTACGAGTCTCTTCGCACCAGCTTGCTATTGAGACAGTTGAATATTTAGGCATTTTGAAAGAGCATCGGATCTGCCAGGTATGCACGTTGGGTGTAGTGGAGGATGAGTTCCATTTTATCTTCACATAATATCATTGTTTATATCAGGACACCCCCATTATCCTCAGTACCTTTTTGGAGTATCAGGATCCCAGATGTGTTGGCCGTTTACTACAAGAGATGCTTACGTTGAGAGCCTCTTTGATACCGTCGGAAGATACTACTGATTATGGCCAGCATCTTATCACTAGCTTCTTTCAGAAGCGTGAGCGCGATGACCTATCAGATGATGAGGCAGTCATACTGGTGAGGGTGAAGGCCTAGCGTACTTAGCCACCACCTCCTGCCAGATCCACACGAGCCTCCAGAGCTACCAGAGCTCCTCGACACCAGCCACAGATCACAGCTTCTATGGGTATCAGACGTTTTTTTTGGGACTAATAGTTTATTCTTCCTTTTTACTTTCCTGAGCAGAGCAGGAGGTTAAGCTCTTGCACTTGTACCCTCTTTAGAGCTGGAGGTTAAGCTCTTATATGCTTTTTATGATTCTATATTGGATGTGTCTTTAACTAGCAAGGAGATTTCTATATTGTTTTTTCCACACACATGTCCCCTCTCTGTCTCTCCCTCACATGTCAACCATGCCCACCTCCTCCGCTCCGCCAGATGCTCTTGTCGTCACACACTCCGCCAGAAAAAGTGCGCCTATGATGACTCTGAAGGAAAACGTCTTGTTGACCTTCTCTTCAGTTCCTCTTCAGGTGCCTTTTGGCGTGAATTTATCCCCCGTGCTCCACCACCTCTCCTGGATGACCTCCGCATATGGACCGACTACGCTACCAGCCTATATACCATACCCACAGACACACCCACCTTTATCTCTCCACGCCCTTCTGAGTTCACCTTCTTCACCTCTGACATGGTACTCGCGGCCATCAAGAGAATGAAGTCCCATAAGGCAAGATATATTGAAGACCTCGAATCTGAACTCCTAACCCATGCTTCCGACCTCCTTGCTCCCACACTAGCCACTCTCAATTCCGCCGTTGTTTCTGGTTTCCCTTGATCCTGGTGCACCAACATCATCAATCTGAACTCCTAACCCATGCTTCCGACCTCCTTGCTCCCACACTAGCCACTCTCAATTCCGCCGTTGTTTCTGGTTTCCCTTGATCCTGGTGCACCAACATCATCCATCCTAAAAAAAATGGTGATCCCATGATTCCTGGTAATTACCGCACTATCATGATTGGGCATGTTCTCACGAAGCTCTATGGCACCATACTTTAGTCTGCAGTGAGTTCAGAGGCGGAAAACCGGAGATTACATGCATTGGGGCAGGCAGGTTTTAGATCTCATTATTCTACCATTGACCATATCTTCACACTCCGAGCTTTGATTGAGGAAGCTAAGTACAGGAAAGAGAGGGTTTACTGTTGTTTTGTGGACTTCAGGAAAGCCTTTGATTCTGTACCACGCTCCCTACTCATTCAGAGACTTCGTGACCTTGGTTTCTCCACATATATTGTTCTAGCAGTGATGGCTCTTTATGAGAAGGTCTTGGGATGTTTCCGACATGACAGTGGCCTATCTGATCACATTTGGAGCACCATTGGGGTGAAACAAGGATGTTCTCTTTCACCGGTTCTCTTTGGATTATACATTGATGAGTTAGAGCGAGTCATCTCACAGTGTGGCGGGGCTGGATGTAGACTTGGCACCATTCTGAATGCTATTCTCCTCTATGCGGATGATGTGGTACTTGTATCCCAGACCAGAGAGGGATTACAGAGGCAGTTGGATTGTTTACAGGGATTTTGTACCAGATGGGGCTTGGGGGTGAACACTACGAAGACCAAAGTTATGGTCTTCAACACTTCTCGAGCTTTCATGCAGCGCCAGGAGTTCATCGTAGATGGGCAGGCCTTAGAGGTAGTTTCCTCTTATACTTATTTGGGAATACTATTTTCTGGTCCTACCTTTAGCATGCGACAGGCGGCCACCACCCGACTTGGGAAGGGGCACTCCTCTCTTGTTCAGCTTGAGCGGTTCTGCTTCAGGAAGCTCATCAGAGATGCTCGTAGTAAGTGTAGACTTTTTGATACTATCGTCACCCCCACTGCCATGTGTGCAGCAGAGACATGGTGTACTGGTCTCTCGTCATCACACTGGGCCAACATTTCACGATTGCAGACCACTATGTTAGCTCGTATGATTCGGGCGAAGCCCTCGGTTCCGCACGAGATCCTTCTTGCAGAGTTTTGCCGTTCCACCCATTCAGATAGATGCCACTTTACATCTTATCACATATATTCAGAGAGTCCAGGCTTTGCCCGATGCAGATATGAGATATACACAGATAGCACTTGTTTCCTCACACTCACTTCATGACCAGGGCTATCAACTGTCGTGGTTCTCCCAGGCATCCCACTTCCTCCTTGAGTCATTTGGTATCCACATTACAGTATATCAGGCGCGTCTTATATCGGGCATACCTCGATCATACTTGGAGGCGACAGCGTGGGGTTAAACCCGACTATTACTGGACTCACTTTATTGAGCTTGACATAGCAGGGTTCCCAGTTTTGCCACACTATTTGGACTTAGGGTTATCACACTGCTTCAGATTTACATTGGGCCAGCTTCGCGTATCATCACATCAGTTGGCTATTGAGATTGGGAGATTCCAGGGTATCCCGAGAGCGGAGCTGATTTGTCAGTTATGCTCCTTGGATGAGGTGGAGTCAGAGGAGCACTTTATCTTTAGGTGCCCAGTATATTACGAGATCAGAGGGAGATACCACTGTTTGTTCCGTGACACACCCGTCACCCTACGATCCCTCCTAGCCTATGAGGACTTTAGATGCGTTGCACTCATGATACGGGAGATGTTTATACTACGATAGGGGCTGTGTCAGACAGCCCAGCAGAGTCATGTTTCTCAGCCTCAGATCACTTCTTTCTTCTCCAGGAGGAGAGGACGAGACCTAGTATTTGATGATGATGATGATGGTGATGATGACTTACCTGCCCATAGAGATCGGAGACAGTGCCCCACACATACCCATGTTGCAGCACGAGCTACTCGACTTACCACGAGGAGACCTCTTCACCCTCCTAGACGACGTCAGCGACCACCAGTGGCCCTTCATGCAGCCCGTATTACATCCTTTTACAGCATCAGCAGGACAGGATTGGATGATAGTGTCATACCCCACTCACGACTTTTAGCAATATACATGCTCCCACATGTTTCGTATATCATCACATCTATTTCAGTTCATAGCTTTAGATTTGTTATTTATGTTACCGTTTTGGAGATGTTTCATACGCTCCCATTGTTACCACATACTTGACATGTACATTTACTAGTCTTATATGCCTTTTGGCATGGAAAAGACATTAATAAAGCTTTCTTTCTTTCTCTCTCTCTCTCTCTCTCTCTCTCTCTCTCTCTCTCTCTCTCTCTCTCTCTCTCTCTCCATCTGAGATCACAACAAACCGAATTGAAGCTATAAAGAACCATACTGAATCATACTGAACCATACTGAATCATGGTTGAAACCATATTGAAGAGATAACACATGTGCAAAAATATGAATATATACAATCTCATGCCGCAAGACAACGAACTGTTCCAGTAAAATGAAATGAAAACAATAATATGATACAAAATCATCTAGACACTGTCTCCTTTGATTGATAGTTAGAGTTATCTGACTATGTGCTAGTTTGATATATCCATGTCGGTGGTGTTGATGCACTGGCTCTGTGTCTGCGTGTGCCGCTGATCGCACCACTGCCTCTGCCCCTCACCCCAACCTGGTTCTCTCCTGTTCCTGTCCTTGTCCCTCTCCCTCTGCCCACCCCTGGCTGCCTCCAATCCCCCTACTCCTGCCACTACCTCTAGGCCGCCCCCTAGCCTGTCGTGTTTGCGTGTCTAAAGACCCAGGTCCCACACCCTGCAAAGGCCCTATGAACTGAGATGATGCTTGGCCTGCAGTTGCTTGTGATGCCCCACTCCTCTCTACAAACATCGAACCCAAGCCCCATCTCGCTCTGCCTTTGGGGCGCCACTAGGCCTAATTGGAGGAAAAATGGCTCCGCCTGTGTCTCTGCATCGGGGTCCACTAGCAACTGCTCCATGTCAAAGTCCCATGGATTGTCTCCCTCAACTCCCTTCGCATCCCCCCCCCACAGCCTCCTCCTACTCATCCACCGCCTCATCGTCCTCATAATTAGGTAGGTAGTGCCTCCCCCCCTCCGGTGAATCCTCCTCATCCCCTCCCTCGACATCCATCTGTTTGTGCAGCTCTGAAGGATATCCTTGTCGGCATCGGACTGTGTCTGGGTTGCTCGTGCGACGTGGATGGGTGGTGTTCGTGTCGAGCATGCATTGTCAGGGTTCACTTGCAACCATGACAAATATCGAGTCACCATACAAGTTCTATTGTAGAGTTTATATATTACCAAAGAATTAGCAATGACGGGAAGCATATGTAAGCTAAGCAAGGGTAGGGCAAACAAACCTCCAGCAAGCCTCCCTTTCGGCCGTATCATTGTAGCATCCATGCATTGCTGGACACATCCATGCATTGCTACACTACTCAATCGATAGCTGGTTCCTCTTCTTTGTGTGTTGCATTGACCAATTGCTCCAGGTCCACTCACAAGTGGAAGCTAAACAGTCCTGCGACAACACTCTCTTCACAACAGTCGGAGCTTTGGCGCGGAGCAGTCCTGACAACCCCACCATGTCACTGGACACAGCTGGTCCTCCCTCCGCCGGGCATGAACCATAAAAACAGTCTGAAGATAAATTGAAAATTTTGCAATAATACCTGGCCCTGGATAGACTCGCTCTGTATACTCCAACCATCGACTGAGTGCACCCCTCTCGGCCTACCGTGTCCAGAACACATCTCCATGTACAGTCGACTGGAAATGAGCTGCATCCTCACTATGGTCTCTGAACTCATTGAATACAATGCTGGCCACCATCCTCTACAAGTGGTCTCACACAGCCGCTAGACGCTCAACAACCACGAAGTAGTAGCCGAACCGTGTGGGTGCCGTCTTCCTGAGATCCAGGGGCGAAAGCCGCGAAATAGGGCCAGCATGCGCTTCTTCCTGGTAACGAAGTTGACCACGTGCAAGAAGTTATGGAAAGGATACCTCATGGATCCATGGAAGTGTGCACATGTCATGGATCAGCAAATCGATAGAATGCGTAGCACATGTGCCCACACAATGGAGGAGTGCTCGCGCATCAACAACTCTCCCATCGACCTGTAGTTTGAGGCATTGTCTGTGACAATTTGAACCACATGCTCGGCCCCAATCTCCTGGATGGCAGAGTTCACTACATCGTAGATGAACTATGTGGTGATGGCTGCACCACCACGAGTGGCATCCATCTCTCGTAAAAACACAATGGCAAGCGGACATGAGACATGATGTTCATGACGGATCTGTGATGAATGTCAGTCCATCCAAAGACAATATGGAGCGACCGTAACTGCAAAACAAATTCCATCAGACACAGGTTAGACACACTTGCCATATTGAGCACGTATAGATTGTAGAGACATACCAAGAAGATACAACAAATGTGAAAGAAACTTGCGAAGTAAAAAACATTGAAGATCAAGTCACTTGCCAAGCTGCTCGAATAGGGCTCAGCTCTTGTGTGATGGTCTCCTCCTCCTGGCGTAGGAGGCGCATGCGTATCACCTCTCTCCTAGGAGGTGCCCATGAGGAATCAACTGCTGCCGCCTGACACATCATCTCTTTGTCAAGTATGGTAACAGTGGGAGCATCTAAAACATCTCTGAAACAATAACAAAATAACATATCTAAATATTGTGAACTGAAATAAATGCGATGAAAAATGAAATATGTGGGAGCATATATACAACTAAATGTCATGAATGAGGTATAGCACTATCATCCAGTCCTGTCCTGTTGATGCTAGCTGCAGCATGGGGGAACTCTGGTAGTCGCTAACGTCAGCTAGGAGGATGAGATCTCCTTGTGATAGGTCGAGTAGCTCGCGTTGCAACATGAGTGTGAGTGGGGCGTTGTCTTTGATCCCTATGAGCGGGTATGTCGTCGTCATCATCATCATCACCAGACTCTAGGTCTCGTCGTCTTCTCCTAAAGAAGGAGGTAATTTGAGGCTGAGAAACATGACTCTGCTGAGTTGTCTGACATAGGTCCTGTCGTAGTAAGAGCATCTCTCGTATCATAAGTGCAACGCAGTGGGAGTCCTCATAGGCTATGAGTGACCGTAGTAGGATGGGCATGTTGCGAAACAGACAATGGTATCTCCTCAGACTCCACCTCGTCCAGTGAGCATAACTAGCACATCCGCTCCTCTCTCGAAATACCATGGAACCTCCCACTCTCAATAGCCAGCTGATGTGATGATATGCAGAGCTGTCCCAATGTAAATCTAAGGCTGTGTGATAATTTCGAGGCTATGTCTAGTTCAATAAAATGAGTCTGATAATAGTTGGGCTTAACCCCAAGCTGTCGCCTCCAAGTACCAATGAGATATGCCCGATATAGGAAGCGTCTGATATACTGATGAGTACTCGAGGGAAGCTCTGTAATGGAGATACCAAATGACTCAAGAGGAGGTGGGATGCCTGAGAGAACCATGACAGCTTGTATCCCTGATCATGAAGATAATGTGACGAAGCAAGTGCTATAATGAATATCTCCCATCTGCACCTGGAAGTGTCTGAACTCTCTGGAAAGCTGCATCTATCTGTATAGGTGGAGCAGGATCTCGTGTGGAACAGAGGGCTTTGCCCGAATCATACGAGCTAACATGGTGGTCTGTAATCTCGAGATATTGGCCCAGTGTGATGAGGAAAGACTGGTACACCATGTCTCTGTTGCATACAGGGCTATGGGGGAGATAGAGATGGGTGCGTCAGTTGGTATGGTATATATAGTAGGCTGGTAGCATAGTGGGCCCATATGTGGAGGTCATTCAGGAGAGGTGGTGGAGTACGAGGAATAAACTCACGCCAAAAAGCGCCTGAAGAAGAGCTGAAGAGAAGGTCAACAAGACGGTTTCCTTCAGAGTCATCATAAGCATGCTTTTTACGGCAAAGTGTGCGAGGGTAAGAGTGTCGGGAGGAGCAGAGGTGGGGAGCATGAGTACATGCATGGGTGACAAGGTGACGAAGAGCGACATTCGTCATCATACCATAGGGGGTGTAGAGGACGAAGCCGTGAGGAATGTGTGCGTTTGCCTTTATGGGGCTTAGAAGGGAAGGCTAGGGAAGCGGCGATATGAAGAGGTGGTAAGGAGGGCAGCTTGTGTCTCAGCTGTACTGTCATGGGGAAAGGAGTGGAGTAAGGAGGCTAGAGACTCCTGGTAGTTTGGCATATACAGAGAGCTAAACATATATTTGGGTGAACGGGTAAGCATGGGGGTGGGAGGATGACTGGGGAGGTGGGAGGCGGCCATTAGCGAAGGAGAGAATTTTTTTTTTTATTTGGTTTATGTGAGAGGAAGAGAGAATGAAATAGAGATAGAGACAGAGATGCGTGTGCTTCTTGCTGATTGTCACTTGCTTCTTAGTCAACATTGGTCTACCCAAGAGAATCTGGATTCTTTCAAAACCCAGTTAGCAACTTATGCTTGGGTATTGATGAGACATAAGCAATGCTGTTTGGCTAAGATTTTTTGTTTATTGAAATCTATATTGTTGTTTTGATAAAGATCCTTTAAGCTTTACCTTATGACATCACTGGCTTCTCAATATGAATTTGTGAAATTGTATATATTCTAATTTCACAAATAGATCTAGACTCCAATCACAAAGCATCCATGCCCTCTTTATATCAACCAAATAAATAATCGTGCATGCTAATCAGACTCCTTTTATGCACCGTTCAAAAGGTAAGCTATCAGGTCATGTAGAAAGGTTGACTAGGTTTTAGGGAAAAGTCTTACTCTTATAATAATCTTCTCAAATCAAGCAGAATCATTTATTAATCAACCTGTAACACTTAGATAGGTATAGAATCCAATTCTCCACCATATTTGCATAACAAGGAGTGAACATGCAGAATCTATCCTTCCTGCACAATATAACCCATTTCAAAACTTAGTGAGGAACTTGAGTAAGATAGAAAATATATCAAGGTTAGAGTTCAAATAGAATCAAGAAATCTGTTCGTAGCAATTTGAGTTGTCAGGATTTGAAGCAAAAGTAGTACATTCAAAACAATTCTTTCAATTAGAATATCAACGAAATACAACGGTGGTAATCAGTTGGACAGACAACTTGCTGTAGTACCAAGGATTAGGGTGGTACAAAGTTTCATGAGTGGTGCTGCAGTCCAATGATTCATCGAAATGCGTTTCGAACAAAGAAACGCGTTTGAAAGGCCTCGTTTCGAAACACGTTTCTTACGTTCGAAATGACTTTCTTCCGGGTTGTCTTTGCATACTTCTTGAAATTTGAATGCACTTGAGCATGATTTCTCAATGGCCATAAGCTTTGTGCTGGCATGAACAAATTCTCGCAACCTACTAATCTATCCATGACAATATCAATAATTGACTGAGGAAAGCGACCATACACAGTTTCTCCTCTTGAAATTGCATTCTCTAGAGCATTCTCATGAAATTGGATGTATCTACTAGGTACTTGTCTGTCTATGACATGTCTAAACCCCCAAAACCCGCAAAAAAAAAGAAAAACCCTAAAAAAATTTCCCGTTTCGGACCTAAACCTCCCGTTCAAACGCGTTTCACTCTTAGAAGTTCTCTAAACTTCTCAAATTTTTCTTTACCAAGTCCCTTAGTAAAAATATCTGCAACTTGCTCTTATGTAGGACAATAGATAAGCTCAACTTCACGATTATGAAGTTTCTTTCTAATGAATGGTTGTTGTACTTCAATACTTGTTGCCCGTTCCGGAACGGAACGTGTTCTGGAACGCGAACGCGTTCCGTTCCGTTCCGGGACTCCCAAAAAAAATAAAAAAAATACGTGTTTTTTAACAAAGGAAAAAAAAAACCATATGCTGAGAGTTGATAGACAGAACGGGCAACTAAGCGTTTGGCTTCCATTTAGGATTGCGTACTGGTTCTATAATTGATCGCAGTTCTATGCATTATGCTTCTACGGGTTATCTTGGTTGCAAAATTCCTTCCATTATAAAGGCTTCTGTGAGTAGTGGCTTCGTTAAGGCCCACGTCACGTCATCCATGGTTTTGAGACGTCTCAAATATAGCGTGGCTCAGACAACAATTCTGGCTCGGATATAGATAACGTGGTTTTTAACAAAGCATTGGAGATTAAGGAACAAAATCAAGATATATAGCGTGGCTCAGACAGCGATTCTAGCTCGGATTTTTTAATAGATTGGATGGCGATGATATTGGTAAGAAATCCAGGGAGAATGGAAGTCGTGCAAAAAAGAGATCAAGAATCAATTATGCTGATATGTTTGAGCAGGTCAAAGGAACGGTAGTGCTGCATATTAATTTCTCCGTGAAGCAAGATCCGCCTTCAAGACAGGAATTGTTGAACATAGTGCGAACCACTTGCCAGCCAATGACAGCTTTTTGATACTGGTATTGCGTTCTATAAGCCGCATTCAAAGGTTTGAGCAAGTGTCCCTAGAACTTTTGAAGACTGCAGTGTTAACGTCATATCGAGACGCTCACCGTTGCAGGTATGAAGTTTTGCTGTTGGGGCTTCTCTGATCTCAGCTCATCCCCAAAATGGATGTAGGTGCACTTTCCCTACTTGCTATCTGTGAAATGCAGAGTGCACGGGCCAGCAGGGGCGTTTACCCATTTTTTTTGACTTGAACTAACTCGTTCCGAGCCAGTACGTTCCGGAACGGGCGGAACGGAACATTCCGACCAATTTTGCTCGGAACGGGGTTCTAAGCAGAAGCTTCAATATGCTTTTATCTGCTGTGAAAAACCAGATTCTTTGCCAACTTGATGCAACTCTTATTATCACACTGAAGTACTGTAGTTGTTTCATGTACCGTATGAAGATCGTGTAGAATCCATTGTCACCAAATTGTCTCGCATGTTACACTTGTAGTAGCTCGGTACTTTGTCATAATGCTATGGCAGGCTGCTTCTTTGACTCCAACCTGCTTAGACTTAGCCATAAACTGACTAACCATACTAACAACATATGCGACATTGGTTGTGTAGTCATTAGTTGTGTAGACATTGGTTGTGTAGTCATTAGATAGATCAAACTACCAACAAGTTGTGTATATATCATGTCATCTATATCTTGATCTTCCTCAGCTTTCTTAAGCTTACATCCACAATCATATGGGGTTGAAATTGGTTTACATTCTGACATCCCAATTTTTTTTTCAAAGTTCATGTGCATACTTAGATTGAGAAATAAATAGACCATGTGCTACTCTCCATACCTCAATCCCCATGGCCTAGAAAGAATTGTAGTGAACCAAGATCTTTCGTGTCAAAATCTTTCTTAATGTTCTGAATCAAAACTTGATTAGAACTTGTGATGATAAGATCATCAACATACATCACTACAATCAATCTGATTATTTGTTAGCAACATAAGTGTAGCCTCTGCATTACGCCTCTGAAAACCAAGTTCGTCAAAGTATGTATCAATCCTCATGTAACATGCTCTATGTGTGTGTTTAAGTCCATATAAGGCTTTGTCCAACCTACAAATCTTGTGTTCCTGTGCTTTGACTATGTATCCCTCTGGCTGCTTTATATAGACTTCTAGAAATCCATTGAAGAATGCACCCTTAACATCCATTTGTTGGATATCCCAACCGAACTAAGCTGCCAATGACAGAACCACCCTCATAGTAGTCAACTTTGCAACTGAACTTGCCTTGTGTTTATCAGTAGAACCGTCTAATTTGTACTTGGTTCTATAAATCCACTTACAGCCAATGACCTTTTTCCCTGTTGGCAAATGCACAAGGCTCCAAATGTTGTTCTTCATAATAGAGCTGTACTCCTCATCCATAGCTTTCCTCCATTTTTTCTCCTTTTTAGCCTCTCTGAAAGTAGATGGATCTTTTGTTTCTAATACCATCATGTACATCCTTATCCTCATGCTGATACCCATGTCAATCCTCATGTCGATCTTGACCTTGATCCTAATCTTGATCTTCATGCTGCTTCTCAAGCCTCGTGGATCTTCGAGCTCCCTGTTTATTTGACTCTCGCTGTTCAAAGATGACTCCATCTTTTATAGTCTCACAGTACCACCTAGGTAACTTTCTAGTAAACAGTGCAGGATACTTTCTGCCTGGTGAAGTTGGAGGTGAATAAGTATCGCATGTGTTTGACCTCTCTTTCCTTTTCCTTGTCTCTATCAAGGCTTCTCTAGACAAATGAGTTGGTGTAGGCGATTCGTGTGTTGATTCAGGTTCTTGTAAAGGAATGCCCACCCACCAGTTTGCAAGATAGATTGATGGAAGTCACTGTGAGAAGTTTTTTGTCAGATCGCTGGATGATTCTAATCCTTCTGAAGATGTGACACTCTACACTTTGCCGTCCATGCTTGGCTGCACATGCTGATGGGATTAGTTTGTCTTGCTCTCTTGACATTTTCAGTAGCAAACACTGTTCTCAAACGGAATAGCAGATGGGCTATCTATTGTTGTGTGTTACAAATTTGGAATCTGAACTGCATTTTAAGTTAGTGCTGTATGTTGCTTATGTGAATTACAGGTTCAGATATGGCGCGATTAGTATGTGGAGGCTGCCATACTCTATTAATGTACCTTCGAGGAGCAACAAGTGTCCAGTGTAGTTGCTGTCACACAGTTAATTATGCAATGGATGGTATATGTGCTGGCCTTGTTCTAGTTTTAGATCTTTCAAACTAAACTGGAAGATACTGTCTTGTTTCAAAGTCCTTATCCATGTTTTCTGTCTATCTGTTTATCTTGATGCCTTCCAGTCCTTATCAGATTGAAACTGAAGCTACCTCTGAATGACATTCTAATGCTCAACATGCCTGCGGTTGTGAATTACTGCAGTGAATCACCTAGCGTATGTCAATTGTGGTGGTTGCAATACGACTCTTTCATATGCATATGGTGCACAGTCTGTTAGGTGTGCTCTCTGCCAGTTTGTGACAGCAGTTCCTGTAAGCATCCCGCTCTTAGATAATTATTTATTGTCTTAAATTTTCTCAACAAGTTTGACAACATCGCCGAGAAATGGAAAGTTTTATCAATCTAGTCTGAAGACTTGTACATGTTAAGGTGGTTGTATAAACTCAACAACGATCCAATGCTGACACTGAATGCAAAGGTTGTAATGTTACACTGAAGTAAGTAGGATCACTAGCAGGAGGATACTTGGTTTTTCTTAGACTGGCACTGCACTATAGTCCTCTTGATTGGATTCTGGATCTGTAAAATTCAACCAGGGAAGCAGAAATATGTCTTCACCCCTTTTCTTTCAATCAGACACGTTGAATATGGATTACCATGAATCGTGATATTGTAAAAAGCTCAATTATATTCTTTGATGCATTCAACTGGGGCTATCTACTATTTCCATGAATAGTAACTTGTCTTATTCTGGTGGAAGAGATGAACAAATCCAGTATATTTGTGATTTCTCAGTTTGTACAACCTTGCTACTACACTACCGATTTATGACCTCTACTATGACCACATAGCAGGGCTTACAATGTGCCAAGAAATCAACTGTTTTACATTCTTACCTTGGAGTGAAAATAGAAAGCTCATAGTTTTTTGCCAGCAGGCATCTGGAAGTATCTTTCTAGCAAATCGCTCATGGACATTTTCTGCAATGTTTGATGTGCCACAGATGAGCAGCATGCCTTTACCTTTACAAATGCAAAGGCCTCACTTTGTACCGCCTCCCCAGCTCTCTCCAATTTCCATGGTTTGTTCTGCTTATCTGTTGTCTTAGTAGCTGATGGTAATCAAACACCAGTTTGTTTCTAGCTTGTTTGCTGCCCTGTTTTTTTCTTTGAGCAATGGCTGCAATGTTTTAAATTTTACGACACCATTTGCAAGTGTTAGAGAATTGCTGCTGGAGAATGAGTTGTTTGATTTTCCATCAGCCAGTTCAGTGTTGCTTAGAGACATGTTAATTTAACTTATCTGCTTTTGGAGAAAATTTTTCTCTTGCATTGTAGTCTCTGTACAAGATATTGGTCTTTTCTTTTCTTCTAGGTAGCACAATAAGCTCTCTCCACTTGTTCTCTGTGGATTCAAGTTCTTTTTTGACCTTCTAAGTTTTTTGAGAAATAATTCACTCAACATAGTGGACAAGAGTACTTCTCACAGCTGGGTTCTTTGCAGATAGAAAAGCAAACTACTGGAAAATAAAGGTAGCTAATGAAAAAGAAAAACTTTTGGGAGGCATGTCTGCTTAGTTTTGTTATGCATTGACTAGAGTAAATTTGATATAAAGACCCAAGTACTGAAAGTTTCAATGCCATTTGCTCCTGTTACCTAGCCTTCAGTTAAGAAGAATCAGATATCAACTGAAGTATTGAAAGTTTGAATGCCATTTGCTCCTGTTACCTAGCCTTCAGTTAAGAAGAATCAGCTCGAAAAATCTTTAGTATGTTGAAAGCATATCTTCAATGCTCTGTAGCAAGATGACAGCATTCATTCTTTGATCTTCTATTTTACTATTATGCAGCCTTCACCTCGTCCTCAAACTCAGACTGTTGTTGTGGAGAACCCTATGACACTGGATGAGAGTGGGAAGCTGGTAAGATCTCAGTACTTTCCGACTTCTACAAATAATTTTGACATGACGATCTTCAGCATTCTTCTATTGGTTTCCCAGGCCCCTTCAAGCAGGTCAAGTGTTACAGATAAAATAATCAATTTTTTTCTGTTTATATTGACATACAGGTAAGCAATGTTGCAGTGGGTGTTACAACAGACAAAAAGTAATGAATTTCTGATATATAAAGTGTGCCATTTTTTGCTTTACAAGATGATTTTGTAGATTATATGTTCAGGTGAGTCATGCAAAGCTATAGAATTTTTGAAAACAGAGGAAGTGCCCTTTTTCCAGAATGGGGTATGATCATGACTCACCTGATGAGGCAAATTGGTCTTTCACTTGCTTTGCCATGATATGTGAATATGTCTTGATTGAAGTTCTTAGCACTTTTGAGATTTGAAGCCAGATGATCCAGACATTCAGGACAAAAAATGGAGACGGACCAAAGAAGTACTAAATTGCTCAAGATTGAGGCCAAGATGTCTTATCTAATAAAGTCCGATAAGTAAGAATTTTGTATAAGTACTTATTGGGATCCATTGTCATTGTACATGGTGGGCTGTTAAGTTCATCTCCTTGTTTGGCCTAGATTGACTCCGTTTTGTTTAAGAGGCGATGTGCTATTGTTGCAACTGAAAGAGAGCAGATATGAGTTATAAAGTAGGCATTCAAATGTTTTAATTGTATCAAGCTGCTACAACCTGTTCCATGCATTAATGTGCTATTTAGCTTGCCTACCAAGAATCTATGAAGTTACAGTCGTGTCACTTGTAAGAATCATTTGGGGGCAGTAAGCATATGAAACGAACTTTCTTACTGCTGCAACATTTTGAAACCAAGATCATAGTTGTTTTAATATGAAGTTGTTGTAATTTTCTTGCATAGCTGACCCTATTGGCACTATGTTCCTGAACTTTGTTCTGTAACAAGGGTTCTCTGAAGGCTGAAGTAATTAGGTTGACCAGATTCAGATTCTAACTCAACAAAGAATCAGGTTTTTCAGCCTTGCCTTGAAACTTGTGACGTGGGGTCTTGTTTTGAAGAGCTGCATAATACATTCTTATAAGGAAACTTTGTTTTCGTACCTTCATTGAGTCCTCATCTCTTTTTAAGTTGGAAAAGTTTAAAATTTTCTAGTTATGTAAACTTTTGAGTAGTATTTGCCGAGACACCTTCATTGCTTGCCTTCTCATTAGAGTTCTAACTACTTTGATTCGCTTATAGACCAAATATTTGGGCCATTGGGACTGGCAGTTTATGAACTATCATTTGCATATGTGGACCCTCGGAGACTTGCAAATTATTGATTGTCATTTGGATTCTTGAAGTACACAAAATAGGGGAATTTTGAAGGTTTCTCATTTGATATGGAAATGATTCAGAAGCTTGAAAGAGAGAGAGTAAAAAGATTTCACATAGTTCTTCTTGACAAGTCAAGACCAAACTCTTTGAACCCTTTTATTTTATAGCATAATAGGTAAAAGCAAGTTTTAGGATACTCAGCTGTTACCTGCCACTATTCCACAATACAAAACCGCACGAGTTAGTAGAGTGGGGAAGACATGTGTCATAGCTGGGCATGAGTTGCTATCCATGTCCGAAACAAGATTCACTATTTTATCAGCTTAAATTCAGTTGCATAACATTCGTCCAATCTTCCCAACCACAATTCATTTACTAGCAATACGCTCTGCCCTAAGTATGAAACCGTATCAAGGCATCAGCCATTCTGATCAATTTTAGGGTATATACAGCGTATGAAATTCCAAGTGTGACTTAACATAAGTATGAAGTTATTATCATCATTCCAATAGTACATAACATGTAAGGTTCATTAATAGCATTAGGTGTTAGGGCAGATCTGTGTCGTTCAGACCCATTGGCCTCCATGACGTATATTCATATGAAATATATATATGAGCAACTCTAAATAACGTCTCCAAAGAAATGTTCTAGTTTACAATGATGATATTCGTTATGAAGTACAATACCGCATCATACCCGTATACGTGGTGAGGTCATATTCTAAAAACTACCCATTTTCCAATTAGTAAGCAACACAGTTGCTTTATTTACTATTGATTCAATACATGAATCAAGCTAAAAAGCCAGACTTTCGTTTGAAACGTCTTTTTAGAAGGAAGAAGCATCAACCCTAGTTTCGTATCCTACCATCGATCTCAATCATTTATTTTATTATTGGTATATTTCTTGTATGCATAAAGTTCGATAGCCTATCTTTCAAACATTCTATTGCTTTATAAATGACTTTTTAAAGTGGTTTTCGTTACATCATAATCGGTTGTCATATTGAGTAACAAACGTCGTTCCAAAAAATCTTTGTTTTCAGTAGTCGTTAAGCGTTTTTCTATCTGGGTTTCTCATAGATTTATACAATTTCAGCATACAATCGGTTTGTAGCAGGGTGGCCTACTTTTCAACAGGAAGTGTGCCATCATTGCAATCAAAATGAGAATAAAAAACAAAAAAAACTTCAATAGTGAGGTGCATTTCATGCTAGACTAGCGATGAGCTACAAAGCATATTTTTTTTTGTAGTATGGCGCATAGTGCGTTGGAGCATCATCGATTTAGTTGTAATATGTGAAAGAACGTCAGCATTGTGGAGCATTTTGTGTTGGACCACCAGCGACTAGCTATAATCCATACATCTTTACAGTTTATGGTAGAGACATATATTGAAGGTGGGCACTTTTTTTCATAGAGGCAGTGTACTACTGTAGGAGGAAAAATTTGATTTCAAGTATGCTTTACAAAGCTATCTACCACAAATCGTTACAACATTGGTTAGCCAATTACTCAACCTTGCAAAGTAAAGCAATGCTCTTCATCGTAATGCAACATTCAAGAAAAAACAACAGTAGTTCGTTGTCCATCCATCACAACTTTACCTATAGAAGTTTCAAGAGTTGTTGCAAACGTGTGTTATTCTTCCATAAGCATCAGTCCGTCCTCCATACATCAAACCATAGTTGTAGCTAGTCGGAGTAGAGACAAAATAGAGAAGAAAAAGCAAGAGATGTCAAGAAGAAGGATGGAACAATGTTGTTCCTATCACCTTATAGTTAATTGAGATCATCTTTGAGCACCAAGTCAGCAATATTGCACACCGTTAAATCTCAGACCTAAAAGGTGTAGCAATCTCCATCTTACAAAGGAAACTTGTTGAGCAAGCCTTCACAAATTTCGAAATCCCCCGCCCCTCTAAATGTATAAGGTAAGAGTGTTTGGGATCACATATAACTTGGTGAAGCAAAAATCGGCGTGATTTGAAGGAGTCTTATTATTTATTGTATATCGAAGTATAATTAAGAGAAATATACATCAAGGAGAGAGAGAGAGAGAGAGAGAGAGAGAGAGAGAGAGAGAGAGAGAGAGAGAGAGAGAGAGAGAGAGAGAGAGAGAGAGAGAGAGAGAGAGAGAGAGAGAGAGAGAGAGAGAGAGAGAGAGAGAGAGAGAGAGAGAGAGAGAGAGAGAGAGAGATTATTAAATGTGTTTGGAGACCAACAAGATCTTTGGAATAGTTGCATATCCAGATTCCAAAATAACCACCATATGTTGTAGATCCCTGTAGTTGTTATTAGCAAGACACAAAGTTCTCCAAGATCGGTTTGTTTCCAAGCCTCTAGTTACAAGATTAGAGAACTAATTGTGGTCTAAATTTCTTCCCATCATCAAGTATTACCTTTTAGAAATTTGCCTACCTTACTAGTTAGCTCGTAATGAATACTATTGAGGCTTTTAGACTTCAACTGATGAAAATTATTGAGGTTCCTAACATATTTTTATACGACAATATGAAGAGTGTTTTACAAAGAATCATGAGAGCTAGCTTACTTTAGAGATAAGCTCCCTTTCAAATAACATAATATCTCTGTTTAAATAGTCCCATCCGTCATAGGACCTTCATTCCTACATAAGGCCATTTATTTTTCAGGCTCTAGCCAAAACCTTTCGATGAACCATTTCCCATCCAAATGGCCATCTTTCCAATCAGATGGTTCCTTCTTCAAACCATCCCTTTTCCATTGTTGTTTGCATTACCTTGTACCGGAACATATTTGAATCCATGTTTTGGATTAATAGAATAATTTATGTATTGACACAATGCTTCTCCTTTCGAAGGAGTGAAATGAGTTTCAACCAATGATATAGGGTAAAGAGTTTGTGCTTTGGCTCCTAGTCCTTTTCATATCTCTTCATCTCTTTGTAGAATGCTGGACTTGCCTCCCTAAGTTCCATGCATACTTCTATCTTGGCATTTTGTCAAAAGTCTGAAGTCTAGGAAACAACAATGAAGAACTTCCTTTTGTTTTGCCCCTTTAGACCTTATCCTTGATTGAAAACAATGTTTTGTTGCTGAAGATGTTGATCTTTACCATCTTGGGATGGAGCCGGCCTTGTGAGTTTTTCATTTGCTAGCTTCGCTTTATGTTTTTCAATGTCATTTTTTGTCAGTGTCCTCATCTCCACAAAAAATGCGCCCTCCACCTTTTTTGTTGCCATTTCCTCTTTTTCATAATCATCTGCATTCTCTTGACGTATCTTCTATCATTTCTCCATCAAGTGACTATATGGATGATTGATGGCTCGGGGAAAAAGGCATGCATCTACATAAACCCTATTGATAGAAAAATTGTCTAGTTTTATCGTCTTCTAAAATTCTCAATTTTACTTTTCAAATTCCTTTCTACTATACCATTCCAATCCCTCCCTAGTCCTTTTTCACCCATTGATCCATTCCGTTCCATATTGATTTTTTGAAGTAAAGTCTATTTTATATATTTTTATGATTCTTTATTTTTCTTTATGAATTAGCATAATTTTGATAAATGTCAAAAATATACTTAATGTTTGTGAGGTTTTTACAAGCTCACAAAGACACAAAAAGTGAAATTTGAAATAGTATGAATGATGCTACGATAATTCCTTTGTGAAATGTCTCTATACAAGATGCTAAAAAAAAAAAACGTGAGATATGGAACTGGTTATTTGGGGCTCTAGGTCTATTTATTGATGGAGAGAAGTTGGTTACAAAGAAAAGAAGAAAGTCTAGATATCTTTGATGGTAAAGAGTTTTATTTTGCCACGAGGGGGTATAAATTGAGATACTTGAAAGATTTGAACTTGGACCGATTTTAAAAATGGTGAGCGGTGTGATTTTTGGTGGGTTAGATGATAGCGCAATCTAATCAGGAAATTGGGGTGCTTCTATAAAACAATAATAAAGTTGAAGGTCAATTTTGGACATAGCACTTTTGGATAATTTTTTAGAAAGAACAAAAAGATTACAGTCCAACAAAAGATAATTGTTTTTGTTCCTCAATGTTCCTCTTTGTATTTGCTTCTAGGAGTACCTGCACAAGAAGAGATAGTAGCGTTTTTTAGAAACATAGATGGAAAAGGAAGTGCTACATTTTATCGAAGTTGCACATCACTTCAGGGCTGTACAATGAGGCATACCTAACTACGTAAAAGATAGTGTGACACTTGGTCATCCAAAATAGTGCCATACTACTAGCTAGATATTACAAGTCTAACATAATGAAACAATCAATGAAAAAAAGTCAAAGAGAATTGGGCAAAGTTGTTGATGTGGAAAAAATGTCCTAGCAAGGCCACCAAATGTGCTTGAGAATGTGTTACCAATTAATGCAATACCTTATTGTCTTAATCTAAGTATGAATTGAATAGGAATATGGAGTTTTGGTATGGAAATAAAAAAAATAGTTGTGGTAGGAGGAAGACATTGTTGAAAATAGATTAACTAAAAATATTAGAAACTTAAAAGCATAGTTGAAGCAAGTTAGGGCTAAAATAGGAGATGTAAATATTGCACTTAGCAATGATAGAAAACTTTAGGTTTGAGAGAGCTTGAATGATGATGTCACTGGCTTTTGAGAGCATATGGTTGTAATGATTGAAGAAGGAAGAACACGGATAGAAAATCGTACGCTAGCCATGAAAAACTAAAAAACGATGTGGATTATTTGGAGGAGAAATATCATAATGTACTAGAAGATCTAAAGTGAGAAAAAACAAAAAAATGGAAGGAGTAGCAAAAGTTAAAAAGAGCTAGAACAATACATGTCATTAGTTATTGGACCAAATAGAGAAATCGCAGCTAGAAATTCAATCACCCAAAATCTCTTTAAATGCTATCATTCTAACTAGGAACAACATTTAGATGGTGAAAAAAAGAGGATATAGAAACTAGAAGTTGAAGATTAAGTATATCAAACAAAAATTATGCCTTCTCTAGAGGAACACAAAGCATTAGAAATGCAAGTAGAATTTATGAAGCTCAAGATAAAGACAATGACCATCCGAAAGAACCAACTTTCTATGTAGGCTACCAAGATTTTTAAGAAACAATAGCCCATTGAATGGGCAACGAAGAGAATAGTTTGCTTGGGTTAATTAGGCATTTGAGTTAAGTTAATCTTAGAAAAAGACAATGGCATGTAGCAGTTGATGACACAAATTGATCAATACAATCACCACAGTACAACATCAAGTACTTCAAGAGAAGACGAACGAAATTACTCACCAACAATATTTGTATATTCACACTCAATTCAGAAGTACAAAGAAAAAGCAATTTAAGTGCTCAACATGGGCTCGTAAAAGAATCGGCTCGATAATTTTAGAAGTAAGCAAAACGTGTCACTGTCAAACTTAGAAAGTAGCCGTAAAGAAATCACACGTCAATTATTGCTAATTTAACTCTCTCTCTCTCTCTCTCTCTCTCTCTCTCTCTCTCTCTCTCTCTCTCTCTCTCTCTCTCTCTCTCTCAATAATCAACGTCTCACTTGATCTATGACTTATGCTATTTATGGAACATACCTCCGTGATAGTATTACACTTTAGTATTGACAAAGAAAAACGTTTAACATAATTATTTCTATGCCAAGTTAGTTTTAAAGGTCTCAAACTTATCTTTGCATAAGGCTTTTGTGAATATCTCAACAAGTTGTAGCATCGTAGAGCAATGCGTAACACTAATATCTTCATATTGTAATTTTTCACGCACAAAATGATATTTTATTTCAATGTGTTTAGTTCTTGTGTGAAAGATTGGAGTTTTGGCCAAAAGTATCTCGCTTTGACTATCACTGAAGATAATAGTGTGTTCGCTTCATACCAATCTTACTCAACAATCTTCACAGCCAACCAACTTCTAGAGTAGTAGAACTTAACACTTTATACTCAGCTTCTGTCGATGAAAGAGAAATGGTGTCTTGCTTCTTACTAGACCATGAAAAATAGTCATTTTCAAAGTTGAAAGCATACCCACTAGTTGACTTTCTATCATCTATATTGCCAGCCCAATCAGCGTCAACGTAACTTTGTAATCTAGATAAAGTATTTTGCTTTCTATAAACCAAGCCAAGGTTGGGTGTGCCCTTCACATACCTCAAAATCCTTTTTGCTGCTTTCCAATGACCCAAAGTAGATATTGACATAAATTGACTTATCAAGCTCACAACATAGCAAATATTAGGACGAGTAATCGTAAGATATATCAAACTTTCAACTAGTTGACGAAATAGTGTAACGTCAACTTGACCACTATCATCAATACGAGACAACTTCTTACCAACTTCACATGGAGTGATGGAAGTTTTGCATTCGATCATGTGGAATCTCTTTAGAATCTTGCAAACATACTTGCTTTGACATAGCCTGATGTCATTGCCATTCTGCCATACTTCAACCCCCAAGCAATAATGCATAAGATCTAAATCTGTCATGTCAAATTGCTTGCACAAGTTCGTTTGGATGGAGTGAATGAGATTCTCATCATTGCCCTAATATTTATATCATCAACATATAGCACAACCAAGGAGATGTTATCATTGTTTATAAGAACATAAAGATTTGGATCTGAACTTGTTCTCGTAAACTCGTGAGAGAGAAAGTAATGATCAATACGTCCATACCATGCATGTAGCGCTTGCTTGAGACCATAAAGTGCTTTGTGTAGCTTGCATACCTTATGTTCTTGTCCTTTCACAACGAAGCCTTGTGGTTGGAGCATGTATACTTCCTCTTCTAGGTCACCATTCAAGAATGTGGATCTCACATCCATTTGGTGGATCTTTCAACCAAAATGAGATGCTAAGGCAACAAATAGGTGTAGCGTAGTTCACTTAGCCATTGGAGCAAATGTCTCCTGATAGTCAATTCCTTTGCTTTGCTTATAGCCTTTTGCCACTAAGCGTGCTTTATGCTTTGCTATCGTGCAATAAGCATGAAACTTTGTTCTATATACCCATTCGTTGTCAATGGGTTTCCTTTGAGATCCTTTGTTTCATCGAAGGTTGATCATGCCTATAGATTGATTCCATCTCCTCTTCCATTTTCCTTTGCCATTCTTTGAGATCCTTTGTCTCATTAAAGGTCGATGGCTCTTGATACTCCAAAATGTCGCTCATTAGGGCATAATTCACATGGAAGCGATCATGAGACATGATCTTTTCATACCATTTGGATACCTTTGACTCTTGTGATACACTTCTTGGTGAGTACGTGTCCCAAGGAGTCTGTTCTCTCATACTCATCTTCTCGAGCCTGATTCTCTTGTGCAACATCTTGTGGAGCCTCTTTTTCATCTTCTTCCAAGATTGTGGGAAGTCTTTTGAAGCTATCATCACCACCTACATAGTCTTCATTTTCAAACCTATGCAATCTTGTTCATCACAGGATCAAAACATCTATATGCCTTTGTCCTCTCATCATAGTCGACAAAGAAGCACTAGATTGCTTTGGCATCAAGCTTGCTTCGCTCCTCATTTGGCATGTGTACATAAGCTTTACACCCAAAGACTCAAAATTTGAATTTCTTGAAGTGAGCAAAAGCATCAATTTTTTTTTTTCAAGAAATCTATCCATGTCCTCCTGGAGTAATCATCTATGAAAGTCATAAAATAATAAGCTCCTCCCATCAACATGGTCTTCATTGGGCCACACAAATCACTGTGAATGAGTTCAAGTGGTTTCTTGGCTCTTGCAGCTCCACCTTTCTTGAATGTCTCCCTATGATGCTTTCCCATTACACATCCTTTACATATGGAGTGGTGATCATCCTGCAATGCTAGTCATCGATTTGCCATCTTTAGCTTCACCATCAATCTTAGACTCTCATAGTTCAAGTGGCATAATCTTATGTGCCACAATTTTGATTGTGATGTCGTCAAGATGGCTAAACCATATTTCCTTGAGTTGTGATCCATATCCTTCATTAGACACTCATCTTTGACAAATTCAACCTTCAGATGTTGATTTGCTATCACACCAACAGAAAGCAAGCTCTTTTTGAGTCCAAGAAGATAAAGGACACTGGGAATATTCTCGATCTTACCATCGGAAAACTACGCAAGTACATTGTCAACGCCCTGAATTTGACATTCCTCGGTGAAAAGTTTTCAATAAACCACCTGGCACCATCATCGACCTGAGATGCTAGTGTCGAGGAGAAGAAACTTGTTTTATCGTCTTCCGAAACTTGTTTCATTGCCTTTGGTGATATTGCCCTATTGTTTTACTTTTTTCGCCATTATGCTAGCTTTTTTCTTATAGCATTCGCATGCCCAATGACCAAGTTTGTGGCAATAGTAACATTTGCCATTCTTCTTCTTTTTCTGCTTTGATGACGACTCTCCCTCTTCCTCATCATTCTTGCCCATCTTTGAAATCCTTTTCCAACCTTTTTGCTTGTTCTTGGCGAGCAATGCTTGATCCTTCTGTGGAGTTTGCCTTGACTTCACTACCTCTCGACGTTGCTCCTCCTGCAACATGATTCCATGCAAGTATTTGAAGGTAGACAATCTCTCCCTTGAGACTATGCCACTTACAAACATTTGTAGGCCTTCCGAAATGTTGCTCATTGTGGTATGCACCAATTCGACATCTATAATTGGTTCTCCGATCACCGCAAGTTGTGGTCTCTCAGCTCTTTGATCCTGGTGAAGAAGGCCCACCGTTTTACCTTCTTCCATCCTGATAGTGTTCAATTTTGACTTCAAGAACATGGTTCAAGTTGGACTGCAAGTTTGAAATTGTGCTCTAAGAGCTTCCCAAGCTTCCCTAGCTATCGTGGCATCACTAATATGGGTGATCACATGATCCTTCACTGAGAGATTGATCAAAGATAATGCTCTCTGCGACTTCCTGTCAAAGGCCCTCATAATTCCAAGAGTGGTATTTGGCCTTACTTCAATGCCCGCAATGATATCCCATAGCTCCTCTCTATCAATATACTCTTCATTTTGAACTTCTAGATGTTGTAGTTGGAAGCCCATCGAGTTTACTTGCGTTGCCTAAAATTGCTTCATTGATGTTGGCCATCTCCAAATTGTGTAAAACTCTACTTGTAGGCTATAAAGAATATGTCGAGGCCAACTGTGATGTCAAAAGTAAGAAATAATGACCTGCACTTTTTGGCTTATCAAGCCACCCCGCTTTATCGCCAAGTCGGTTTCACTTTCCGAAATGCTCCTTACCACGAACTCTCAACTTCGTGTCCCATAGATGTTGGAAGTCAAATGTGATATGCTCTGATACCACTGAAAGAATGAAAAATGTGATATGCTCTGATACCACTGAAGAGAATTGAGATGTGATAAGCTCTGATACCACTGTTGGAAAGTGTGATATGAATAAGGATCGCAGTCGCGAAGGAACCACGACTCTCTTGCCCTCGGATGGAGTTCAGATGCGATCGCTGGACACTGCTAGTTGTCAGATTATTTCGTTAGCCATCTTTGCTGCTACAACATATTCTGCTTCGCAGGATGACTGGGCTACAACGGTCTACTTCTTGCTGACCCAGAGAATTGCTGCTCCTGATGCGATGGCGCATCCTCCTGAAATGCTTTTACAGTTGTCCTTGAGAGATGCCCAACTAGCATCACTGTAGGAAAATATCCTGAAACCTGCATCACGACAATAACACAAGCCATAATCTCTCGTTAATTGAAGATATTGCAAAATGCGTTTTGCAATCTTCCAATGTGTCGAGCCTGGATTCGTGCAGAATTGGCTCATCCTGAACACTGCATAAGCAACATCAGGATGTGTGTTGTCTGCAAGGTACATCGATGATCCTATCAGCTTCTTGTAAGGTGTGAGCTGCATTTGTTCTCTCTCTTCCTCAGTCCTTGGACAGTCGTCGCTTGTCAGCACCATTCCTGCGAGCATTGGAGTGTTGGCTCCTTTGCAGTTCAGCATCCCAAAGTCCTCTAGGATCTTTTGGGTGTATTTGGATTGGTGAAGGTATAACTTAACTCCCTCGTAGTCCCTTTCAATTTGTAATCCTAGGTAACACCTGGCTTCTCCCAGTTCCACTATCTCGAAATGTTTCGAGATGTCCGCCTTTACTTCCGCAATTAGCTGCTCATTCCTGCAAAGTATCAGAGTGTCGTCCACATATACAGCCACTATGATGATCTGCCCATCTGTAACTCTGACATATACATTAAAATCAGCCAACAGAGGCTTGAATCCTAATGATTTCAAGGCTTGATCTTTCTTCTTGTACCATTGTCGGGCTGATTGTTTCAGACCGTAGATACTTCTGTGCATTCTGCATGCATAGCCAGGAAGTGAATTCGAGACGTATCCTGGGGGTTGATTCATGTAGACTTCTTCGTCTAATTTGCATGCCAGAAGACTGTCTTCTCGTCCACAATGTGGATCCTGAGGTCATAAGCTGCTGCATATGCAAATAACAGACGTAGGGACAAATGTTTGATGACAGGAGAGAAAGTTTTAGAGTAGTCAATACCATATCTTTGAGAGAAACCTTTCGCTACCAGTCTTGCCTTGTATTTCATGATGTTCCCATCTGGTTCGTATTTGAGCTTGAAAATCCATTTGCATTTGACAGTCTTGCGCTTATGTGGTAATGGCTCCAACGTCCATACCTGGTTCTTCCTCATAGACTCCATCTCTTCATTCATGGCTTGGATCCATTTGTCCTTCTGTGGACTGTCAATCGCTTCCTTGAAAGTCTGTGGTTCGCCATTGAATCCGCAGAACTCTTCTGATGTGGAAGCTGAACTGCCTGGCACATATCTTGCTGGCGCCCTTCGTGGTCTTGTCGACCTTCTGGGAGATCCTCCTGGGACAGTTATGCCTTTGCCTGTGTTTGCTCTGCTCGGTCTCAAACAATCTTGGTTTACAAGAACTGCGGCGGCAGGTTGCCTCTCGAATCTTACTTAATCAGATTCATCGCTCGAATAAGAGACGACTCAAAAATCTTCATTTTTGTGTTCGTCCTCTACTCCCTCTGTCATTGGCGGTAGGTCATAATACTGTCTCTCTAGAACTTCGTAGCTGACAGGATCATCATTGGCCATTGTCCTGTTCTCATCGAATTTGACATCTCTCACTGTTTTCACAGTGTTCGTGTCTGGCATGTAGACTCTGTAGTATGACGAATTGTTGTCATAACCTACCAGAAATTCCTGCTCGGCTTTCTCATCAAGCTTCTTTCAAAGCTTATCAAGAATATGGGCATAAGCTGCACAGCCAAAGATTCTGACGTGAGACAGATTGGGCTTTCTACCCCACCATAGCTCATGTGATGTCGTGTGAGGGACACCAGACTTGCCTGTTCTGTCCTGGATGTATGCGGCTGTAGCTACTGCTTCAGCCCCACAGTGCCCTTGGAGCTTTCGAGTAGGCCATCATGCATCTGGCTGCTTCCATCAGGGTCCTGTTCTTTCGTTCAGCAACAACATTGTGCTGCGGTGTATAGGCTACAATTCTTGTGTGAATGATGTCACGATCATTGCAGAAGTCAGTGAAGCGATTTGAGATGTATTCGCCACCTCAATCTGTTCTGATCTGCTTCACTTTGCTGCATGCACATCTCTCAATCCAATTCACATATTCTGTGAATTTATCAAGTGCTTTAGATTTATTCTGAATAAAATACACTCTAACAAATTTGCTATAATCATCAATGAAGGTTATATAATATTTTGAACCTCCTACTGAGATCACGTTGAATGGTCCACATATGTCAGAATGTACCAGCTCCAGAATCTTAGTCATTCTGTAGGAGTCTTTGATGAATGGTGTGCATGACATCTTGCCCTTCAAACATGCATCACAGGTGTTCGAACTGGTTGCATTCGAGATGTTGACCCCTGTTATTGCTCCATGATGGCTTGCTTGGTAAAGTGCCATTGAGTTCACGTGATAGAGTCTCCTGTGCCACAGAGTGTTTGGCTGGTCATCATGAGTCTGATGCACCTAATCTGCAGGTAGGTGTACCTTCAGATGATATAGGTTTCCTTTCCTTTTGCCTTGAGCGATCAAAGTACTGGTACAAGAATCAATCACATTGCATGCTTCGTCAAAAAATGTCACACGCATCCCTGCATCTGCTATTCTTGCTACAGAGAACAAGTCTTGTTGCAGAGTAGGCACAAACAGAACATCTTCGAGTCGTCTGTCTCTGTCGTTGGTGTTGAGCCATAGTGAACCAATACCGTTGACTTGATGTCTAGATCCATCTCCAAGAACTATGAATCTTGAGGGATCTGCACTTCTGAAATCAGACATTATTCATCTTGATGTCACGAAGTGTGAAGTGGCTCCTGAGTCTAGAATCACCTCATGTGTGTCAGATGTTGATGCTGCACACACGTCTTCACAGACATAGACGGTCGAACAGTTTTTGTTTGTTCTTTCTTCACCCATTTTTGAGCTCTCGGGCTCCTCAACATAGGATGAACTATTGATGTTCTCCTGTATGTTCTGTGCTGATTTGTTTCTCAGGTTCTAGCGACAATCCATGGTTGCGTGACCCTTCTTATGGCAATGGATACACTCAATCTTGGGATTGAGCTAGCATGTATCTACTATATGCCCATCTCTTTTGCATCTCACGCAAGTCTTCTTGTCTGCACCTTGTTGTTTCGACCTCTCTTTGCTCTTCTAGTTGCTCTTGTTGGTCCCCTCTGCTTGCTGGTCACGATCCTGCCTCTGATTCGACTCCCTCTTAGGCTTAAACTGCTTCTTGGATTTTTCTTTGTTGCCGTAGAGGGCTTGGTTAGAACCATCTTTGTGATCAAGATGTTCTCTGGCCTCGACTTTCTCTCGAATCTCGCCAATCGCCTTTTCGAGGTTCATGGCAGGATCTTTCGCGAGCAGGGTCCTTCTCGTCTGGAATGATCTGGGTAAGGCTTTCAACAGGTACGTGAGCTACTTCTCAGCTGACACAACGTTCTCTGCTTCAGAGTTATGTAGTGATAGAAACAGATCCTTCATCTTTCCTACAAAAGAAGTGAGGTCTTTTCCATCCCACTGCAAATTCGTCAGCTGATCTTCCAGATCATGATTTGACTTCTTGATTTCGTCTGAAATCTGGTGAGTAATGCATCCCACATCTCCTTAGCTTTGGAGAGTGTAGCCAGGTCAAGTGTGAGACTATCTTCGATGGAAGATGATATTAAGGCTATTGCCTTGTCGTTTTTCTCCCTCCATTCGCGTAGGTCCTTGCCTGTTGTCGTAGGCATTTCTTCTGTGCCATCCACCCAGGGGAATAGTCCTTCGCCCTTGAGTATCAGTGATGTCTTAACTTTCCAGGCTAGAAAGTTAGATCTTGAAGAATCAAGTATTGTGCAGATCTTGCTCTGCATGCTGCTGATTGAAGCCATTGCTTCTTGGAGTCTGTTCCCTTGTTGATGGTTGTTTGTTTGAATGCTTGGCCTCCTGGATCTGCTAGCTTTTTGGCTATGTCAAAATATGACAAGATGATCGGCTCTGATACCACTATTGGAAGTCAAATGTGATATGCTCTGATACCATTGAAAGAATGAAAAATGTGATATGCTCTGATACCACTGAAGAGAATTGAGATGTGATACACTCTGATACCACTGTTGGAAAGTGTGATATCGCAGTCGCGAAGCTTTTGCGAAGGAACCACGACTCTCTTGCCCTCGGATGGAGTTCAGATGCGATCTTCGTGTTCGCGAACATCTTCGTCAGGCTGAGGGCTGAAAGCTAGCAAGGCTTTGTAGTTAGAAACATTTCGTTTCTTCAATAGAGTGGTGAAGTCACATATGACGTGCTCCAAACACTTTCTTCGCGACAATCACTCTATTTTGTCGTATCGTATTGGCAGATATAGTTTGAGTACCCTTCGTTTGGAGGCTATAACCCTTCGTTTGTCCAAAATAAGTTAAAGGAGGTGAAAATAATTTTTTTTTGTGTTTTTAAATTATTTCTTTAAGTTAAAGAAATTTTGATCTTCATGAACTTGAGGACTCAACTTTTATTTCACTTTGAAAATTTTTAATGAAATTAAGGGCTAAAGTTTTCTTTCATGCCCTTCAAAGCCCATAAAAAGCAGATCTAACGGTGGTTTTCAATCTATTGGTCCACTACCTTCGCTATCTCCATCATTGATCCATCTGTTCCTTCATCCGACGGACTTTCGTTAATCTGTGCGTGGAGACCAACCCTTCCAGCCGCGGATTTACTCGAATACACTATGGATATTTTCTGTTGGGCGCGCGCGACCTCCATCGCGACTTCTCTCTCCAAGCTTTTCTTGGCTATGGCAGCTATGGAGGAGGGTTTCAGCTGCTTGGTAAATTCTAATCCAGCTTCCTTGATAGCGCGCGGCTGCCCACGACCCTCTGGCAGTTTTCCGTCCTCACCAGGGCGCCCACATGCATGCTTTTACAGCTCCGAAAACAGATTCCTGTGGAGAGTAAACATCGATTTTCCAGTCATAAACCCTAGCTCAAATTGGTTTTCTGCTTTCCTGGCTAATAAGTCTGCTTCATGTTATCCTTTTTGGCAGCACACCACTCCTCTGAGGTCGCCCTTCAACCAGAAATTATCTGCTTCAAACATATCGTCAATTGGTCTCAAATTGAATGCACTCCAATTACAAACACCAAGCAGTCTTTCTACAGAGTTCCATGCTTCCATTTAGCTTCCGCTCTGATTTAGATGACAATTCTTTGTCATTGATACTTCTCACAGTCCTGAGCAATCCTTCGAATTTCCACAGACTCGATTTTGTGCTACCCATAGCTTCCAAAAAGCTTTTCCGTTAGCTCAAATCGTCGTGAATTTGATTTCAACTATCGTCGTGAATTTGATTTCAACTGTTCTTCCTTGTCCAGTGATTACGGCCACCAAGGCTCTGATACCAAGTTGACAGAATGACGCAAATCGATCGATACAATCACCACAATACAACATCAAGTACTTCAAGATAAGATGAACTGAATTACTCTCCAACAATTGTATATTCACACTCAATTCACAAGTACAAAGAAAAAGCAACTTGAGTGCTCAACACGGGCTCGGAAAAGAATGGGATGGATAACTCTAGAAGACTTGCAATTGACTTCATTTTCTAAAAATCAAATGTTTTGCATTGATTATGAATTTCCATACCTCTACAATCTTTCACAATTTTCTCACAAACCATTCTGACGATTGCACACCGATACAACTAGTTGAGTTATTGAACAGAATTCAAGATGTTGGAGAGTGTTCTGATCTTAAGGATTCAAAGTTGTCTATCCACAAATTCAAGTTTGTTTTCCCTTGTTTTTTATAAGCCCTATGATGCAATGGATTATTATTTGATAATCAACGTTCTTTTAGACCTCTTTTTTTTTATAGGTGCCAATTCAATAGGAATATCCAAATGGAGATGATACAAAGTAGTCAATAGAAAAAGTACAAAAAGTAATCACAAGCTCTAGAATGTTCAATTTCTTTTAATACCAAAATAATATTCAAATGCAATAAACAAATACATACTTATCTTATACAAAATCATAGTGCTATAAGAATGATTTTGTGGTGGAACTTTCCTCTTGATTCAAATGTGGAGATGGCACTCATTTTCAAGATTGGAAAGAATGCACATTCAAAATCACATTTGCATGACTATGGTCCAAGAAAAATGAACCATAGCTATCGTGCTTGAACAAATCAACCATAATTGTAGTTGGATTGCTTAACTATTACCATAGAAGGAATGGTTTGGCCATTGGAAGTGGTGTGGGCAAGCAAATAAAGTACATTGTTTATTTGGTTTTTTGACTTATTTTTTAATCCTATGTGCCATTCCTTATAGAGGAACTCTAATATATGCCCTTCTTTTTCACAATAAAACTAAGGACCTTTCTTTCTCATTGCATTAGAAGATGTTTGAAAACTATTACGAGAATTATGAAAATGAGTGAAACTACTACCTTGGTGTGAGAGGGCCGATTCAAAAAGTTTTGTTTATATTTGCTTCTCTCTCTTCCATTAGCCCTACCTCCTCCTCTTGAGGGCGTTGACCTTGAAATTGGAGATTGGTCATTGCTCTTGGAATTTTTTGATCTTTATGACACTACAAATGGTAATGAGTGTAAAATTGAAGGAATTGGTAGTGTGCCAATAGATCTAGGATCCACCAAGATCTTAAAGCTAGATGGTGTTTTCTTTGTGCCAAATATCACCAAGAATCTTCTAAGTGTTGGTCAAGTGCTTGATGATGGTCTACAAGTGGATTTTGGTGTGGATGATTGCTTGATCAAGAGGGATGAAAAAGTGGTAGCAAGAGGGACAAGATTTGGAACTCTTTAAGTTGGATACTAATGATGGAGCTAACTTTTGTGGTTTGACGATCGAGTTTGTGATGTCCAAGGAGGATCTTTGGCACAGAAGGTTGGGCCATCACAACTTCGAATCCATGCAATCCATGATCAAGGAGGAGAAGGCAATTGGTTTGCCTAAATCTTTGGCAAATGATGGCAAGGCTTGTGAAGCATGTGTTTTGGCAAACGCACACAAATAGTCATTCCCAAGGTATACTACTTCATCCACTCATCCTTTTCTTCTTGTGCACTCGGGTGTTCATTTTTCATCTACTAGGAGCAATAGTGGTGCTACTATGTCTGTCTCCTTCATTGATGACTACTCTAGATTCACTTAGATTTACCTCTTATCTTCAAAGGCTATGGGTGTTTGACACATTCTTGAAGTTCAAAGCTCTTGTAGAGAATCAATTTGATATCAAGATCAAGGCTTTGAGGTCGGATGTAGGTGGGGAGTACATCTCTACGGAGTTTCAAGAACATTGTGAGCAACTTGGCATCAAGAAGGAGATCATGTGTGCCTACTCACCTTAACAAAATGGAGTGGCCGAGAGGAAGAATCGAGCTCTTTGTGAGTGTGCAAAAGCTACGAGGTTGGATGCACATCTTCCAAAGCCATTTTGGGGTGAGGCTCTCACTTATGCAAATCTTGTGTAATAGAGTGCCTAATCTTGCTATTGGAGGGAAAACACCATTTGAATTGTTGTATAAGAAGAAGCCAAAAGTTGATCTCTTGAGGATTTCTGGTTCCATTTGTTTTGTTCACGTTCCCTTGAATGTAATGACCAAGGAAGATACCAACTCTATTAAAAGGAATTATGGTAGGATACTCTACATCAAGGAAAGCTTATAGAATTTTTGTGCTCTCTAGTCTCTACTAGCAAGATTGTGTTGAGTAGAGATGTGATTTTCCATGAAGGCAAGTTCTTAAAGCTTGAAGAGGCCAAGGACACTCAAATTGATGTTGAATCTATAAAGTTATCAAATTTTCAAGAAATGATGGAGAGGGGCCGATGCTTGATGAGGAGATTTCTCAATCCAAGACTCCAAGAATATCTTCAAGGGAGAGGGCCGAGCCACTTAGGCTCACATATCTTGACAAGAGAAAGCAAGCTGAGATGGGTAAAATTTCTCATGCACTTTTCATCTCTTTTGATGAGCCTTCTTGTGTGAAAGATGCATTAGAATCAAAGGCTTGGCATGAGGCAATGTCTTTGGAGTTTGGGGTTTTGATTTCAAATCATACTTGGGAGTTTGTTGATCTTCCACCTAACAAAAATGAAATTGGTTGAAAATGGGTGTTTATAATAAAGTATCCAAGATGGTTCCATTAACAAGGATAAAGCTAGGCTTTGTGCAAAGGGTATGCTCAAGTCAAGGGTCTAGATTATGAAGAGACTTTTGCTCCCGTGGAAAAGATGGTTACCATTCATCTTTATTGCCTTGTCATCTCATTTCAATTGGTTCATGTATCAAATGGAATTGATTAATACTCTTCTCAATGGCTATCTTGAGGAGGAGATCTACATGCACCAACCCAGAGGGATTCATTATGCAAGGTCAAAAGGACAAGGTTTGTTTGCTCTTCAAGAGCTTGTATGGTCTCAAGCAAGCTCCAAGATCTTGGTATTCTTGACTTAATACTTTGCTTCTCTCATTAGGTTTCACTCTAAGTGAGTATGATCCATCTTTGTACTTCAAGGGTGTAGATGGTGATGTGATCATTCTTGTACTATATGCAAATGATATTATTTTTTGTGGAAACAATGTAAAAGCCCATTGATGAGACAAAAGAGTTTTAATTGCAAGATCTTGGATCTTTGCACTTTATCTTGGGTCTTGAAGTAGATAGGACATCTTCTTATAGCTTTATTTATCAATCTAAGTATGCTACTTCAATTTAAGAGGTTCAATATGGATAAGTGCACATGCATAGACACTCCTATGGATTACCATGTAAGAGATCCAGTAGATGGTGATGAAAGATCCTTCATGGACATCACCCTTTGTAGGAGTCTCATAGGCTCCTTGATTTGGCTCACTATTACTAGACCTGATCTTAGCATTTGTGTCAATAGGTTAAGTCAATATATGCAATCTCCTTTGATCCATCATGCTTAGGTACCTTTCTAGCACTATAGATTATGAAATTTTGTATCAAGGATATAATCTTTGCTTGATTGGTTTTTAGATTTAGCTTTTGCAGGTGATAAGCTTGATAGGAAGTCCACAAGCACATTTGCTATATATCTTGGATGTGGAGTCATCTCTTGGCTCTCGAAGAAGTAGGACACTATCTCACTCTCTTCAACTGAAGCTGAATACAAGGCACTCACCACCACGACCAAGGAGATTTTCTGGATCAAGCGTCTTTTGGTGGAGCTAAAGTGCATCACAAGTGAAGATGTTTCCATCATCAAGTGTGACAATATTTCAGCCCAAGGCCTTGCTTCAAGTCCCATCTTTCATGCAAGGAACTTTGTGAGAGAGAAAATTCAAGCAAAAGACATTATCTTGGAGCATGTGGATACTTAATCATGTGTGAATAATCTACTCATTAAGCCTTTTCTTAAGGCTTCATTCCTAGAAAATTAGATCAAGCCTTGATAACCATGATCATGTCATTTCCATGACTTGATAAGTTTGAATGCACAACACACATCTCAAAATTTGTACTACTTCAAATAATTTCCAAGCCTAATGTCCTCTTTAATAGATAGCAAAGTTGTCAACAATAGTGGCTTCATGAAATCTTTCAAATATTGAATTGTTCATTTTATTTGAAATGACATGTTGAAATTCATCAAAAAAATTAGAATATTACACATTCTATAGCATCTGCTTATGCAATCATGGGATGTCAATGTTGTTGTAAGAATAATGACTAATTATTTGGTACTTGTTTGTATCAACTTTGATTATTATTGTTTATCATTACTTAAGTTGACTTCAAGCCTAGTGAGGCCATTAGTATGAGAGTAAGAGTTAGTGATTGGGGTAATCTCTATTTTTGTCTAATCTCCTTCACTTTTGATATTACAAGGTGTGTTAATGTCAAAAGGAACCTGCTAGACTTAATCAATTTCAGAGAGAGGTAGGGCATTCCTTTCCATAAAACATGAAAGATACTGAAGAACCATATGCTAGTAAGTGATTTGTACTCTCTTCATGACCATACCTCTAAGAGCTTGGAAAATTTCATCGGTTAGGGAGTGCCATTAAATAGAGAAAATTTGGGATTGGACGAGTATGGAAACACACAACCATGTAATTCTCGTACAACATAAATGTCAATGAAATTAGTGATGGTTACCATCTAGGTCTTTCTACTTAGAACAAACCCTTGTTAGAAACATACCTAACATATACCAACTGATATTCAAAACTAGATGATGTTTGATTAAGCTGACATTTTTTAACTCGTTATTTTGTTTTGTTTCAACTTTGTGCTTTCAATCACCATATAGATGTATCTTGTAATCCATACAATAAAGACTTTCTAGCAACATGCACGTAGTTGATAATCAAGCTAACAAAAATGTTGATTCTTCTCATCATTTGGTGAAATTCTTCTAAGAGTTTTCACTTTTATTTCAGACTAATGTACTTTTCATTGGTTTGCAACATTTCTTTGCAAAATGAACAAGATCGCCAAGATATTGATGGTACTCATATTTGCAATTATGAGAATTATACATGAAACATAAACATCAATCAATTTTTTTGAGGTGGTGGTTATTATTGTGAATTATTAGAGTAGTTATTGTTCTTGTCTTTGTATGACAATTATGTAGCATCATGTGACCCTAATAAATTCTAAGATTGTGGTGCTAACATTGTATGTCATCGTCATGTTCTTATCTTAATAATGTAGCATGTCTTACACTAATGTCCATTGTCCACGTATGAGTCTCTTTTTTCACACAAAGTACCAAGTGATTTGCTAATAATATTTCATGTGTTTTGATAATCAAAATATCATCATGAATCAAATTTGAAAATTCACAAAGTCAAATGTGATCATTACATATACATTTGACCATAGCTTCTTGGCATATGTGACAATGTCTTTTCATTGTCAAGTTTTAGTCTTACATAAAAATTTTACAAACATTAAACTATACAATATTTATGGCATTTATATCTTGCTTGAAGCTCCAAAAGTTGAAATACTTAAGTGGGAGATTTTTTTAATAATATAAAAGTCTACTAGGTACTATAAATATTGCAATATTCCCAACCTAAGAATTTCACATGTCGAGGGAGATTATTACACTATGCTTGTTTCCATACTTTTGCATCAAATGTTATAAATATTCCTAACCTACCACATGAAGAAAATTTATGTCCATTCAAGATCTGATTTCCGACATGCCTTAACAATCTGGAAGTAGGTAGATTCTCAAAAAGACGTACTCATGTGATATATTATTTAAGTTCCATAATATATCACATGAGTAACTCTTGTTGTTCTCTTTTTCATGCATTGTGATATGTTATTTAAGTTCCATAAAATTAGCATGACTATAACCATGTGTCTAACTTTGTAATCAAATCATGTTTTACAAAAAGATTTATAGGTTGAGCAAGGACACACGTACAACGGTATTAGGGCACATCCATGTCATGCTAACCTATGGACCCATGAAAGAGTCATGTAATGGTGTCAAATCCCTTGAGCATATCCGTGCTTTCCAAAGGATATTCAAGCTCGATTACTAGTTTAATTACTAGTGTAAAACTTGAAAGGGCATGTGTAGAAATTACAAATTTATTTAAGCTGCCATGTAAAACAACACAAATAAGGATTCTTTGGCTTGTATTATCTCAATGCATATGTTAGGGCAAATCCATGCCATTCTAACATAAGAGATTATAATAACCCTTGTGCAAATCCATGCAATCCAAGAGTATCGTAAGCCAAAGACGGGTATGATTTTAAGTATTGGTGGGTATGATTGAAAACTTATCGTGTACAAAAGAGCAAGAGGAAAACAAAGTTTTAAGGAAAAGTGAACACAAGTAGAATGTTGTGTTTAAAATGTCTTCAATAAAGTCGAAGTAATGATATGCTAGCTTATGAAAAAAGCTCATACCTGTATGGTAGTGGAAGTGTAATCTTGGGAAGATGCCATGATAATTTCGCTACCATCGTTCCTTTAAGCAATACCATAACAAGACTAGGAGTTAATAGCACATTAATGACAATTGAAATGAGTGCCAAGAAAATATTAATTGACAAAATTTCCAAAATTCACACGTGTGGGAATGATCCACAAGTATGCTTGATCTTATTAAGCTTTGTGATTAGCACAATAACTGGATTCTAGATTGAATAGCAAGATCTAGTATAGAATTTATGGCTTAACCACAATCTAGCATGCTAAGAATCAGATAATGATAGCTTTGAATTACAAATGAGCAAAAGTACAAGAATTTAGTGTATGAGCATTAGCCTCAACACGAGTTGTGTGTGTGTGTGTGTGTGTGTGTGAGAGAGAGAGAGAGAGAGAGAGAGAGAGAGAGAGAGAGAGAGAGAGAGAGAGAGAGAGAGAGAGAGAGAGAGAGAGAGAGAGAGAGAGAGAGAGAGAGAGAGAGAGAGAGAGAGAGAGAGAGAGAGAGAGATTCAAGCAAATATGGTATAGATCCAAAATGGCATGGAATAGCTACAAAGCTTTGGTTCTTCATCAATATGAGAATAGCTACACATATTTATGGAGTTTGGGGTAGCTCGAGGTAGAACCACATCCATCCACCTTTCAATCACATCTAAAGTGAAAACTAGAGTCTATGTGACATTTGTCACATCTCATGCATGCATTTCTACCTACTTTTACCAAGTGGCATTTTTCTAACTAGAATTGTACAAATCATCATGCATGTGTCCATTTCACTTTGTGCATGCCATGCATGTCACTATGGATCACTTACAATAAATGCATGTGATATGCCACGGGTTTCTACAAGCATATTAATGCTAGTTCTCTCTTTATTCCTTCACTCTCGCAATATTCATAGAACTTTTTGGAGATGTATTCACCTCTTCCATCACATCTTAAAGCTTTAACTTTGAAAGAAAACTGTTTCTCAACATAAGCTTTGAAGATTAGGAAGTGATCAAATACCATAGCTTTTGAAGAAAGTAGATACAACCAAGTATATCTTCTTGTAAAGTCATCAATAAAGGTGACAAAACATGTTGCACCACCAATACTTTTAGAAGAAGAAAAATGAACATCTGATGTATAAGCTCCAAAGGATGAGTAGTCTTAATAAAAGACTTTTGATATGACTTTCTATGTGATTTTGCAATAGCACAAGCCTCAAAAGGCTTGAAATCTTTGGAAAGTGATCTTGGAAGGCCAATAGCCTTATCTTTCTTGACCATAGAAGACATAAAGTTAGGATGCCCCAACCTTCTATGCCATAGCTCCTCCTTAGATAAAAAAGCAACTTCACAAAAGTTTGCATTCTCATAAAAATTCAATTTGAAAATTCCACCATATCTAGATCCATTAGCTAGGACCTCATCATTTTTCTTGATAAAGCAAGTATTGGAATTGAACTTTACATCACAACCACTATCAAGCAACTTTCCAACACTAATCAAGTTCTTTGTAAGTTTAGGAACAAAAACAAACATTGGAAAGTGAAAGAACTTTAGAAGAAGCAACTTTCAATGGAATGTTGCCAATTCCTTCAATAGAGCACTCATGATCATTTGTAGTATAAATTCCACCATTATCTAGATCCATTAGTTAGGACCTCATCATTTTTCTTGATAAAGCAAGTATTGGAATTGAATTTACATCACAACCACTATCAAGCAACTTTCCAACACTAATCAAGTTCTTTGTAAGTTTAGGAACAAAAAAAACATTGGAAAGTGAAAGGACTTTAGAAGAAGCAAGTTTCAATGGAATGTTGCCAATTCCTTCAATAGAGCACTCATGATCATTTGCAGTATAAATAGATCTTTTAAGTCCTTTGTAAGATACAATCAAGTCAAAAGACTCCTTTGAACATCACATATGTGAAGAAGCTCCACTATCTATGTACCAAGCTCCATCTTTCTTGAAAGGTGATGAAGAAAAACTTGACACCATGAGTGATCCTTCTCCATCACTTGCAATAAAATCTTCTTCAATATCTTTGGAGAGATTTGCTTGCTTGAGTTGGTTTTTTTTCTTGAAGCAATTAGAGGCATAGTGCCCCTTCTTGCCACAAAAGAAACACTTGAATTTCTTCTTCTTGGTCTTCGAAGTAGAAGGATGAGATGAGTCATCCTCTTCACCATCTTTGTCTCGATCCTTGGCTTTGTCTTTGTTGAATGCTTGAGAAAACTGGTTCTTTCTCCTTCTTTTATGCTTGTCCTTGACAAAGAGGGCTTTTTCACTTCCAATATGCTCGAGTTTGTTCATTCTAAAAAGTTTATAACTTTGCCTAGCTTCTTCAGAGATGAGAATTCCTTCGAGAGTTTATAAATTAGGCAACTCCTCCTTAATGGCAAAGGATTGAACAAGATTATCATAGTCATCTTTCAAGCCATTTAGAATGACTTGTACTAGCTCATCTTGTTTAGTTGTAACACCAACACAAGAAAGCTCCCTATGAAGATCTTTTACTCTCAGAACATAGTTTGATGCACTCTCCTCATGTCTTTGAAAATTTTGGAAAATTTGATTTCTAAGAGTGAGTATTCTAGAAGTATTCTTTGCTTCATAGATGGACTTAAGTGCATCCCAAGCATCTTTAGCTGTGGTGCAAGATCCTATCTCTCTCAGAAATTCATTAGATACATTCATCTTAATGAAATGTAGAGCCATTCTAGCTCTCTTCTTGTGCTTGAGGCTCCTCCTCAATACCAAGCACTATGTCCGTAACATCCTGGAGTATCAAAATAGACTCCATTCTAACCTTCCAAATTGAGTAATTAGAGGTACTTAGTCTTTCACCTACCTCTAGGATATATCCTCCCACAGATGCCATTATGTGAAGACTTTTTAGTTATTGGACAATAATATTTTGAGCTTGTTCCAATCAGACTTAATGTTGCTGCTCTCTTTCACTATAGGTATTTTCAAGGATGTGCTACCTTCCTATGTGAAAAAACTTGCAACCGTATTTGAGATGAATCTCAAATATTCCACTTGGATTGAGACACTTAGACAAGTTTGAATCCTACTTTTGGCACATGTTAGATGCTTCAAAAGAAAACACTATTGATACTCAGAAGGCTCAAAGGTGTTCAATTACATCAACTTAGTCTTGATCTTCAGTTTCTTGTGTAGGATGCTCAAAACAATGGATTCAAAACAAAGCAAGATTGAATCAAATCAAAAAGTGGTCACTCGGATTTTGGACCTCTCCATACCCTCTTTAAGAGCTTATAACTCTTGATAGACATATCAAATTGATTTGGTATCAATTTCTATGCAAAATACTCTTCATAAGCTTTCCATCAAGCTATAACACCACTATCTTTAGATCAACTAGCAAGGAAATAGAAGGGAATGAAAAATCTTTGATTTTCACACGTGTGAAATTCCAGAATTTTGTACTATCACTATTCATACTTGAAAATTCAGTTTCAATCCAATTTGATCCAAACACTTTTCAGAGAAAGGTAAAGAAAAGTGAATAATTGCTTTTTTGCTTGAATTAGCTCTCAAATTCTTGAACAATTAGAGATTATAGCATGCAAAGCTAAATTTGGCTCTGATACCATGACAAAATTTCCAGAATTCGCACGTGTGGGAATGATCCACAAGTATGATTGACCTTATTAAGCTTTGTGATTAGCACAATAACCTAATTCTAGATTGAATAGCAAGATCTAGTAAAGAATTTATGGCTTAACCACAATCTAGCATGCTAAGAATCAGATAATGATAGCTTTGAATTACAAATGAGCAAAAGTACAAGAATTTAGTGTATGAGCATTAGCCTCAACACGAGTTGTGTGTGTGTGTGTGTGTGTGTGTGTGAGAGAGAGAGAGAGAGAGAGAGAGAGAGAGAGAGAGAGAGAGAGAGAGAGAGAGAGAGAGAGAGAGAGAGAGAGAGAGAGAGAGAGAGAGAGAGAGAGAGAGAGAGAGAGAGAGAGAGAGAGAGAGAGAGAGATTCAAGCAAATATGGTATAGATCCAAAATGGCATGGAATAGCTACAAAGCCTTGGTTCTTCATTAAAAATTATGAGAATAGCTACACATATTTATGGAGTTTGAGGTAGCTCAAGGTAGAACCACATCCATCCACCTTTCAATCACATCTATAGTGAAACTAGAGTCTATGTGACATTTGTCACATGAGATGCATGCATTTGTACCTACTTTTAGGTATTTTTCTAACTGGAATTGTACAAATCATCATGCCCTTTGAATATGAGTCTTTATTTTAAAGTTTACTCTATTGATGGAACATACCTCCATGATAGTATCATAAGTAAAAGCCTTTTACATAACCACATCTAAGCCAGGTTTAGCTCTAAAAGTTTCAAACTTCTCTTTACTTAAAGCTTTCGTAAATATATCAGCAACTTTTAACATCGTAGAACAATGTGTAATACTTATATCTTCAGATTGTAGTTTTTCATGCACAAAGTGATATTTCACTTCAATATGTTTTGCTCTCGCGTGAAAGACATGATTTTTAGCCAATTGTATCCAACTTTGGCTATCGCATAAAATAATAGTGGGATGTACTTGCTTCATGCCAATCTCACTCAACAACTTACGCAGCCAAATAGCTTCATGAGTAGTAGAACTTAATGCTTTATATTCAGCTTTTGTAGAAGAAAGAGAAATGGTGTCCTGTTTTTTGCTAGACCATGAAAAACAACCATTACTAAAATTGAAAGCATAACCTGTTGTTGATTTTCTATCATCTACTTTTCTTACCCAATCAGTGTCAATATAACCTTGCAACTTAGGTAAAGTACTTTGTCTTTTGTAGACCAAGCCAAGGTTAGGTGTACCTTTCACATACCTCAAAATTCTCTTCGCGGCCTTCCAATGATCCATAGTGGCTGATGACATGAATTGACTAATCAGACTTATAGCATAGCAAATATTAGGACGTGTAGTCATAAGATAGATCAAACTCCCAACTAGCTGACGAAATAAAGTAGCGTCAACCTGTGCACTATCATCAACACGAGACAACTTCTTACCAGATTTGCAAGGGGTGATGGAAGGTTTGCACTCTGTCATGTGAAATCTCTCTAATATCTCGTGCACATACTTGCTTTGACATAGCCAGATATCATTGCCATTTTTCCATACTTCGACACCCAAGCAATAGTGCATAAGATCTAAATCTGTCATCTTAAACTGCTTGCACAAGTTGGCTTTGATAGAATGAATGAGATTCTCATCATTGCCCGTGATAATAACATCATCAACATAAAGTACAATCAAGGCAATGCTATCTTCATTTATAAAAACATAAAGATTTGGATCTGAATTTGTCCTTACAAACTCATGAGAAAGAAAGTAATGGTCAATGCGTCCATACCATGTGCATGGCACTTGCTTAAGGCCATAAAGTGCTTTGTGTAGCTTGCACACCTTATGTTCTTGTCCCTTTGCCATAAAGCCCTATGGTTGGACCATGTAAACTTCCTCCTCTAATTCACCATTAAAAAATGCAGACTTCACATCCATTTGATGGATCTTCCACCCAAAATGGGATGCTAAGGCAATGATAAAGCATAGCGTAGTCCACTTAGCCACTAGAGCAAATGTCTCTTCATAGTCAATTCCTTTGTTTTGCTCATAGCCCTTCACTACTAGGCATGCCTTGTGCTTTGCTATCGTGCCATCCGCATGAAACTTTGTTCTAAACACCTATTTGTTGTCAATGGGTGTAGATCAACTAACTCCCACGTACCATGTCTGTGGATGGACTCCATCTCCTCTTCCAATGCCCTTTTCCACTCTCTATGATCCTTTGCCTCATCAAAGGTTGATGGCTCTCGACACTTCAAAATGTCACTCATTAGGGCATAGTTCACATGATAGCGATCGAGAGACTTCCTTTCCCGTGTTGATCTTCTCACTTATTCTTGTGTGCTAGATCCTGGTTGATTTAGCTTTGCATCCTTCATGATCTTTTTGTACCTTTTTAGCATCTTAGACTCAGGTGATACACTTCATGGAGAGAGTGTGTCCCAAGGAGTGTCCAAGTAATGTCTCTTACTTCCAACCGATTTCTCCTTTGTTGCTCCTATCGGCAAGTACCTTCCCCTAGGCTCTTGGATAGGTGGTGTCCTCTCATACTCACCCTCTCGACCTTCGTCTTCATGTGCATCATCCTATGGAGCATCTTCTTCATCTTCTTACATTTTTGCTTATGTGAATCTTATTCATTACAGGATCAAGACACATGTATGCCTTTGTCCTCTCATTATAACCAAAAAAGATACACTTGATTTATTTGGCATCAAGTTTTCTTTGCTCCTCCTTTGGCACATGTACATAGGCCCTACATCCAATGATACAAAACTTGTCGATTTTTTGCTTTATTTCTGTAAATGCTTCTTCAGGAGTCACATTTGGAACTGCAACTGTAGGGCTCCTGTTTTGCAAGAACGTTGCCGCACTGCACACTTCTGACCAAAGTGAATCGGTTATGCCCATTTGCTTCATCATGGAGCGTGCACTCTCCTTAATAGTCTTGTTTTTCCTTTCAGCTACACCATTACTATGCGACGTGTGTAATTGTGTAAATTGTCTTTTGATGTCGTGTTCCTTGCAAAAGTCCTCAAAATCATCAGATTTGTATTCGCCCCCCTCTATCTGATCTTAGCACTTTGATGCATGCATCCAGTTGGTTCTCTAATAAAGCCTTAAACTCCTTGAAGCGAGCAAAAGCATCAGATTTCTTCTTCAAGAAATAAATCCATGTCCTCCTAGAGTAATCATCTATGAAAGTCATAAAATAATTAGGCTTTTCCCATCGACATGGTCTTCATTGGGCCACACAGGTTGCTGTGAATAAGTTCAAGTGGTTTCTTAGCTCTTGCAGCTCCACCTTTCTTGAATGTCTCCCTGCGATGCTTTCCCATAACACATCCCTCACATATGGCGTGATGATCATCATGTAGTGCTGGTAATCCTGTTACCATCTTCAGCTTCGCCATCAATCTTAAGTTCCCATAGTTTAAGTGACCAAGTCTCCTATGCCACAAGTTAGATTGTGATGTTGTTGAGGTAGCCAAACCATATTCACCTGGTTTTGCAGCATCCAATTTATAAAGGCCACAGTTACTATCCCGATAACCTTTCGCTACCACCTTATGGTTGTGGTCCAGATCCTTCATAAGGCATCCATCCACGACAAATTTAACCTTGAGATGTTGATTTGCCATCACACCAACAGAAAGCAAACTCTTTTTGAGTCCTGGAACATAAAGCACATTAGGGATATTCTTGATCTTGCCATCAAAAAATTGCACAGGTACATTGCCAACATCCTTTATTTGGCATTTCTCCCCATTGGCTTGTGTGACCTTGTCCCCATCATGGATTGGCAAGAATTTCTCAAACCAATTGCGTTTCCCGGTCATATGCCTTGTGGCGCTTAAATCTATGAACCATCTGGCACCATCATCAACCTGGGATGCAAAACCATTCAAAATGACAAAACCAGAGATCCCACAAATAGAGTTGATTGAAAATACCCTTTCGAGTAAGATGGATATAACTTTGGGCGAGTTCTTGCGGTTGGTATCTCATGCCAAAGAAGTTTTATTAAATTGATTGACCAAGATAGAGACCAAAATCCAATGTGAATCGTGGGATTTGAAGAGTCAAATAAGATTCTCAATGGGCCCCCGCATGGGAAGGTGAGCAAGGCAATATCACACTGCCAATTCAGCATAAAAACTTTGATCGAGAGGCAACTACCAAATTGTGTGCTAAGTGGGGCCTTACAAAGCTAAAACCTGTCAATTTTGCAATTAAGTTGGCAGACCACTCGTGTGTTAGTCCAAAAGGAATGGTGGAAGAGAAACTACTTAAAATTGTTGGTGTACAATTCGTCATTACTTTCGTAGTAATGGACTTACCTAAAGCACCATCAGATTACCGTATTTTATTGAAATGCCCTTGGTTACGAATTGTGCAAATAATTCATAATTGGGAAACTGGCAAAATCACTTTTGAGAATCGAGAACAAGCTGTCAAAGTGGATCCATTAGCTTGGACAATTAAACCAGCACTTCATAAAGGAGATAATGATTCTTCAACTGTAGATCATACTATTGATTGTGTACATAAACTGTTGGAAATCCATTATGATTCTCAAATTGATAATATCAATTGGAACCCAAGTGTTAGCAACAATTGATTGCACAATTGGATATATGTGTCGACATGTTGATAGATCAGAAGTAAATATCATTCCAACGAATGATCAAACTCTTGATAATGCCATTACTTATGTTGGCAATATGATGAACGTGGCTTGGATTGCAATCAATCCAATTTCAGATCCGATTGAAGACAAACTTATTCTAGTTAGCCATGCATTATCTTAAAATTAGAAGGCAAAAGTAACAGGTGACTAGATCTTAAGGCATATGGATCCGACCCCGACTGTGCGGAGTAGATAAGTAGTGGATGGTGAATGAAGTTGAGTGTCGAGGTGGTGAGGTGATTGTTCATGTGGTGAGGAGAGGGGTGTGTCATCGATCGAGGGTGATAAGGCTTGATAGGTGGTGTCAGGTTGAGTCGTAGTGGGGTTAGGCTCTTCAGCTAAGATGCCTCATTCGTGGTTCGTGGTAGTACCCCCTTGTGTGCTTTGAGGATTTACCATTGCTGAATGATACCCTAGATTATCCCGTTGTTGTCCTATGTAGCGCGAAGATCCAAGATCATCAGTTCCTGCATCTTGTTGTCTATGGTGCTTGGCGTGTGTTTCTTCATGCTTTGTGTTGAATGTTGGTAGCTGCTGGCGTAATGTTTTTAGCTATCCTTCTAGCTCCTCAATCCATGTGTTGAGCACAATTTGATTTGCTAGAGTGGCCTGTTGCAATTGTTGTGCTTGCGTCTGATTCGCCATCAGTACCTGAGTTAACTTCTGATAGGAAGCGAGAGGTATTATGGTGCCTTCTAGGATTGGTGGTGCTTGGAACTGGTTGAAATCAATCCTTTGAATATTGCCCATCATAGCGGTCCGTAAGTTCCCGTGGCTTTGTCGTTCACCTTCTAACTGTGTTTCTAGGGTTTTGATGAGATCATCCCTACGTTGTAAGCATGCTTGAACGTCCTTGTTATTTCGATGCAGCTCTTTGAGGTCAGCCATGAGTTTTCTTTCTTTGTTTTTTAATTGAGCGACCTCTTGTTCTAATTTCATGGAATAAATTTGCCATTCTTGTATCTTGTTTGTTAGCTGCACATTTTCCCCTTGCGAGAAGTTGCACCAATTCTGATACTCATTGATTGAAGAGTAGAGGTAATGCATGGCATCACTTTGAGCGTTGATGGCCCGCCACACATTTTCCGGAAGGTATTGCCACTCCCCAATAGGAGGATATTATTGAGAGGTAGGTGTGTAGGATGGTGGGAGATTTTGTTGTACATTTTGATACAATGTGGTGTATTGTTCATGATGGACGGATTGAGTAGACGGAGGATGTGATGTTTGAGTGAGGGTGATAGTGATTGGAGATGTGTCGGCATTTGTGATCGAAGAAGTGGAAAGTATTGTGGAAGTGGTGGTGGTAGCGATAGTGGTGGGTGTAAGAAATGGTGTGGTGGTGGTAGGTGGCGTGCTTAACAGTGAAAGTGAGAATTCTTCAATGTTGAAGGATGCGTCAAAGACATTTGACAAATGCATTGGAGATTGCATAGAGGTGGTTGTAACTGGTGCGATGGAGAGTGGGAGTGTGTTTGTGGAGACAATAGGGGGTGTAGTGGTGAGGGTGAGTGTGATGGGTAGTGTGACAGTGATGGTTGATGTGATGGGAGTTGATGAGGTGGTGGTTGGTGGGTCACTTACCATGAACGACGCATGTGGGACACCAAGTTCAGTCTCTAGCTCCTTTGCCTCAAAATGTCTCGTCGAAGGATTTGATGTTGCAGTCAATTCTTCTTCAATGGCTTCTATGATTTTCACTATTGAGGTGTCTTTAGGCATTGGATAAGGTGATTGTGCTGTGTCTCTCATTTCATTGATATTTCCATGCCCTTGGCTGGTGGATTTGCACAAGTGTTGTTTGTTGCTACTGGATGAGTCTGTACCTTGTGTGTGGCCCTCTGAATGTTCTTTTGTGTGTTGGCTATGGGCATGCTCTTTTAACCGCTGTGACTCTAACTCTGCTTCCGTGCCTCGTTGAGTGACATTGGTGTGTTTCTGCTAGTGATGTGGCACCGTTTGGATGCTGGCTTGCTTGTTGTCTTTGCCTCTCCCTCTTTTATCCTCTTGGAGTGTTGAGCTCGTGTCGAGGTGGTATGTGGCACGTTTGGATATTTCTCTTGCACTCGAGAGAGAATGCTAGGGAAGTCACCCAAGTAATGTTTGCTTACGAGCATATGCAGGAGATATCCGCACTTTGTGAGAGGTTTTCTTGCTTTGAGCGCTGCACATAATTTGATACTTATCGCCAATATTTTCCTACATCCGCTGGATTGTTGCCCACATGAAGTGACGGGTAACAGGTTCCTCCAAGCCAAATGATAGGGCGAATAAAGTGCTGTTCAGAATCCTGTCAATTCTTGACGATTGTACCTCAGTGAGTAATACAAGAAGGTCCGCCGTTGCCCTAAGTCCTAGATCCGAGATGAGTTTGACGGCGTAACTGTCATTGTTATAGATGGAGGTGTCACCGTCTTCCGTATAGAGATGCTTCAAGTAATTCCTATCAAAAGATTGCCCTCTGCCATGTATAGGCTCTCCTTCATTCGGGAACTCCAAGTGGCTTAGGATATGTGGTGAGATAGAAATTGGATCATTGTCGTTGCGTCTAGGAATCCTGAATGTCTGGAGCTCGTCATCAGATGTAGAATAAGCCACACGCACTAGGCATTCATGTTGCACACCGGAGATAAGTCGTGTGTCGAAGTTTAGCCGCTCCAAGAAAGGACGAGCCGCTGTTAGCTTTTGAGAAAAATCAGTAGATGAGACCAAGTGAATTTCTTGAGTGTACTTGCTAGGTTTCATGTCTGATCAAGCACTTTGCTTAGTTTTGGGACTCCACAACATAGATAACTACAATCGTAGAAGGCTATGTGAGAAGAGAACTCCAGCGTTGTAGATCCAGGGATGTGCAAGCTTGTTTCATAAAAGGACGGCTTGCTACAGTCGTAGAAGGCTGTGTGAGAATAGAACTCCAGCGCTGCAGATCGCTCCTTCAGAAACGCGTGGTTGGAGAAGATGACTCGTTGCAGATCGCTCCTTCAGAAACGCCTGGTTGGAGAGGATGACTCGTTGCAGATCGCTCCTCCAGAAACGCCTGGTTGGAGAGGATGACTCGCTGCAGATCGCTCCTCCAGAAACGTGTGATTCTAGTTTGATAGCGAGGCAAAACGGGTGGCTGATCTTCAAAAGTGGCTGCCCTCTTTACAAGCATAAATTCCTAAACCCTCATAAATCCCTAAACCCTCGATGAACGGAAACCCCTTATAAGACCTCTTGAAGAAGAATGCTTGCAAGAAAAATAGAAAGCAAAAAGCAAAAGCAGTAAGCAACATAGAGACAGCAACAAGCAAGAATGATAAGATCAGCTAGAAACGTAGAATAAGCAAAAACAAGAACACCAAAATCATAGCTAAAACGTAGAGCAATCGAGAAAAAGAGCGGCAACGATGCCAATGTTGGCTGTTCGCATCCCTCAACTCAGTCTATGGCTCCAACTAACGAGTGCTATGGCGGACTCCCAACTAGAACACGTTATGGCTCCGACTAGGCATTGTGGCTTTCCCAACCAATGGCTACGACTTCCAACTAACCGAGAGGTTGAAGGATGATCTAACAGTGAGTGGGTGAGTATTTCGGGCAAGATCCACTCGTCTCTCGTTTCCCTACTTAGGAACTGACTCAAATGATGGCTTAACCTAAAAGATAAAACCCTAAACTAAATCTCATCCTCTAAGGCTTACCCTACTAGAGAGTGGAGTAACTTAACCTGTTGCCAGATGAATAATATACAATACAATGTGAAGTAACACAATACATGAAACCACACAAGGGAAAACACTCAGAGAGAAAGATAGGCATGTATTGCAAATGAGGTTCTTCTCAAAATGGACTCTTCCACTCCTATATATACTTGGAGTGGTGGTCACTTACAAAAAGGCACTATGGGACAAATAGACCACATGGGCTTAACTTGGTACCATGGGACAAACCCCCAATGGACCATAAACAACTGAACTAACTTAAGTTGAACTTATTCAGAGTTTCAATCTTCTAGACTTAGGCTTAGAACTAAACAACTTTGAGCCGTTACAAAATGGCGCAAAGGCTTAAACTTGACTGATCCAGTTCTAGGCTTAAGTCTGTATCTTTTTCAAGATGGCTCGAATATTCATGGAATATCAGCCTACAAATCTAACAACATTTTAAGAGTCCAAGAATCAAGAAACACTCATTTCTTGATTCTTGGATAGCCCAAGAACATCAAGAACTGGACTGTAAGAAGATATGCAAGATTTACATCACAAATCTAGCCTATTTAGTTTAACTGGATGTTGATTCCTACATTAATCCACAAGAAAACAGGAAATCTAATGCACTCTAGGAAAGCAAGAAAACTAATCCACAACCACACACAAGGGATGGAAGGACATGATCATAAGAGAATCACACAAGAAAACAATCATGATCAAGGAGCTCAAAGGATGAACCAAACTCGTGGAGGCTCTTCTCATTTGGACATGGAGTAGATGCATTGCACAAAAAGCAGGAGGGAGTCTCATAAAACCTTTAAACCTTTGGACTATATTTTTTTGGTCAAAATTGGTTAAGAATTGGCATAAGTAGGACGAGTGGTACTTGCATAAGGATAACATATATCAAAACATGCAAAAATATCAACTTTTGGTCAAAAGACATGATTTTCTAATGAGAATTTCATGTTTTTGATAGATAGAAGCAAGCTATATGCCATCGTAAACTTTGTATGCACATTCTTTGAAGTGGCGTGGAGCTATTCATAATCTATGGACAAAATAAATGAGCCATAGAAGTCGAACGGAGTGAAAAAAAACTTTTGTCCAAAAACAAGATTTTTCATATTTTTTTGGTCTATTATTGCTACTTTGATTCTCAGATTTGATTGCAAAAAGACTCTATGCTAGCTATTTTGTGAGTCTTATGGCCTTTGAATCAAGCTATTTACTTTTTGCTTGTTCTAAGCAAATGCTCGTAGTGACTTTACTCAGCCTTCCTAAGATTCTACTTTCTTGATATGATAGTGTGATGTAAATAGATTTAGGAGGCTAGTTCCTTTCAAGTCACAAGGTAGTTTTTTCCCATGGGAGAGAAGCCAATTCTTGAGTAGATTAGCAAGCTTTTATAGATCCCAACCACCATCCACACAATTAATCCTAATTAACCACACTAACCATTCACAACAAAGATGCGAGGGAAATAACTTAATTCTTACTCTCTCCTCTCCTCTCCTAGACTTAGCAAGAATATCAAATCACAAGCAACCCTACATTTATGAAAGAAGCACAAAAACCATAAGCAAGATGAGAGAGAGAAAGAGAAATAAGAGGCAAGGATGTCCAAATTGTAGAGTAGTAGTCTCTAGCATATGTGAGTATGTTATTCATTGATATGGGCTTAAAAGGGTTATGGAATGGAGAGCGTTGCTATTCTAGTCAATACTGGTTTCAAAGGGCGGGTGAAGGGCCCTTTGAAGCAACTACTCATCAGAATAAGTTTTTGAGGTTTCTAAGAGGACAAAAGTTTCGAACATATGAAGGGAAAAGGCTGTTGTTTCCCGTCCATTGAAACATGCTCTAACCCCCTATCAAGCTACAACGGACTTGCCCTTATCTTGGAGGTGAGGTGACATCTTGGGCTTTACAAGGTTAGCGATTTGTTTTGTGAATCCCAACCTCGCTTGGCGAGTGCTCTTGATGGGTGTTGGCAACTATGCCTTATTCTAGTCCTTGCACTTGCATTTAATGCCAAGTACAAGAAGATGCCCATCCAAGAGTGCACGTTAGGTGAGAGAGTGGCAAAATGGCAGTGCAAGATTCATCCGTAGGCAACAAGCCAACTCATAACATATTACGATTAACTGTGTCAAGTGTTGCTTCTTTAGTAGTCTGCTCTCTTATTTTGCATCTCCTTATACAACACGTGAAACTAGGTAGCGATGTCGTCTCATGACAACAATGGAACCCAAGAGCAATCACTCGCTAGCAAGTGTTTTTGTGGCGGTAGTGGCATGGATGATGGAAGTTGGAACCACCCTTAAGAACATATGATAATACATAGTTGGGATAGCAAGTAGGCCCTAGGTAACAGGCACGACACTCTTTTGGGCATCTGCACCAAAATACGGAAACTGGATGCCATCTTTCTCTAAGCCAAATTAAAGGAAGATTCTCTGCCTCCCGGATCCGCATCCCCACATGTGGCGCACACTTCGCCTTACAAAAGCTGAAACCTGAAAAAAGTACGAGGAGGATGTAGCGGCTAGCCTCCACCGGGCACCCCGACTCCGACGGACGGAGCCGGGAGGCTTCCACCGCCCCGCCACCTTTCTTATAACCACCCTCGGGAGCCATCGAGGATGCAAGTCGAAGATTTTCACATGCTTCTTCTTTGGACCACCAGGTACGGATGTATGTGACCTTCTGCAGCAAACGCGCTGCCCGGATGTGGACGCGACTTCCTGAAACAAACTATATATAGTAAATACGAGGCTGCGACGACGATATTTAAATGGCGCGCTTAGGCGCTGTGCAGGGCATGGGCATCATGTGATTGCCACCCCATCATCCATGACGTTGGGACACGTGGCGATGTTTGACTAGTGTATGGTGATGGCCATGGGCATGAGTCATGTGAAGGATGAACGAGCACGCGTAAACGAGGAAGAAAGGAAACGTAAGTTTTATGAAATCGAAGCTGGCTTGGCGATGGCGATGGCGACGAGACGACAGCGATTAGAGAAGAGGATCGAAGGATCGTTGGCTATAGAGGCACGATTCTGAAGGATTTGGCCTTGCGATGTTTAATGAAGGGCTCGGAAAGAAGCATTGGAATTTTTTTTACACGTAATATGCTGCAGGTTGATGTAATCTGAAGAGGATAGTGTGGATGATGCTGAGATGAAGTAAGTTTTCTCTGGCAATGGCTTAATATAGGATAGAGATGGTCCATGTTCGTCGCAGAGGTTTCAGTCTGATGGAGGTAACCTAGAATGTGAAATCTGAACGTTTTTGTCTTGTGATAGATTGGTTATGAAGGAAGGCTGCAGATAGGCATCAGAAAAAAATATTGTACATGTAATATGCCGCAGGTTGATGGAATCTGTATGAAGTTTTTGAGCAATGACTTATTATTGGATAGAAATAGTTCCATCTTCATCACAGAAATTCGAGTCTGATGAAGGTAGCCTAGAATCTGAACTTTGAACGTTTTCATCTTGTGATAGATAGGTTATGAAGGAAGGCTGCAGACAGTTGCATCAGAACATATCTTATATGTAATGTGCTTAAGGTTGATGTAATGTGAAGAGGAAAGTGTAGATAATGCTGATATAAAGTAAGTTTTATTAAGCAATGGCTGGTTCATCTTCACTGCCGAGATCTCAGTCTCATGGAGGTAGCCTAGAATGCGAAATCTGAACGTGTTTCTCTTGTGAGAGATAGGTTCTAAAGGATGGCTGTAGACAGAAGAATCAGAAAAATATGCTAGGCTAAATATGCTGCTGGTTGATGTAAGCTGAAAAACAAAGTATAGATAATGCTGATATGAAGAGAGTAGATAATGCTGATATGGAGTAAGCTTTTTTGAGAAATGGCCTATTTTTCGATTGTGGATGGCTTATCTTTATCACAGACAGGCACAAGCATCAGAAAAAGATTGTAGAATCAATATGCTGCAAGTACATATAGTCTGAATAGGGAAATGTAAATAATACTGAGACGAGGTAAGGGTTTTTTTCAGCTATGGCTTAGTATTAGATATAGATGGCTTTTCTTTATCACCGGGATTCCACTACGATGGGGGGAGGCTAGAGTGTGATATCCTGAAAGAAAGAATGAGGGAGAAGCAACGTTTAATACATAAGAAACAGAAGCTTGATATAGATGTACTTTGTAAGGGAAGTGAGTTTGACTTAAATATAACAGGTTAGATAAGGAAGCTAGAATGTGATATCTAGAAGGAAGAAGTAAAGTCTGATAAATAAGACGCCGAGGTTTGATTCAGATGTAATCTCTTTGGCAAGGAAGTTTGACTTAGATATAAATTTATTCTAGATAAGGGAACTTGACGAATAATGGAGCAATTGGAACAGCAGCAAGAGGATGGCGATGTCGGGGATGGAGGAGGGGTTGGTGGTAATGCGTTGTTGAAGAAAGGCCCGTGGACAGCAGCCGAGGATGCCATTCTCGTGGCTTATGTGCAGAAGCATGGGGAGGGCAACTGGAACAGCCTTCAGAAACAGTCGGGGCTGCTACGATGTGGCAAGAGTTGTCGGCTGCGCTGGGCAAACCATCTAAGGCCTAATCTCAAGAAAGGTGCTTTCAGCATGGAAGAGGAGCGTCTCATTATCGAGCTGCACGCTAAGCTTGGAAACAAATGGGCGCGCATGGCTGCTCAGGTGCTCATTCCCTGTTTTCCCTCACCATGGCTCTTGTATTAGAGTGTTTCGTTCTGTAAGAACTTGTTTTCTTTTATTTTCTTCGTTTTCTCTTCCTTGCAAACTAGATGCTTTTGGGAACATCTTTCATCCCCATTATATCATTTTCCTCACTGATTGCTTATATGCAGTCGATGCTCATTCTCTTTGAATCCTGTCCTATATTGGAGGTTCATTTCCCGGATTATGGACAAATTTTGAAAATGTTTTTCTTCTCTCTGCTCTTAGAATGGCCCTTTCATACGAGTGTTTTATCTAGAGCCTTTGTCTTCACCTATGATTTGAAGGCTCTTCTTGCCCTCCTCCTCAAGGAATGGCCACAGAGTAAGAGGTTACTCCGCTGCAATTTTTCCTTTTTTCGTTTCTCATTCAATAGCCATATTTCAAAAGACTTCATCGTTGCCAGAACTTTTTGTAGTTTTTGCTCTTCATGCATCAAGGGCTGCCTTGTATTCCAAGCTTGCCATTCCTTATTTCAAGCATTTTCTTTTCTTTGAGCCTCATCCTAATGAAGTCTCATCTGGTTTGTTTGGATGCAGTTGCCAGGGCGCACTGACAATGAGATTAAAAATTACTGGAACACGCGCATTAAACGCAGACAGCGTGCAGGATTGCCAGTATATCCGCCCGATTTGCAGAACACGTCTTTGCATAGCTCCTGCCTTCCGGGCCAAAGCGATAGTACGAGCCTTGGCTCGAGTGTTGACTCGGATTGTGATATAGTGCCAAGTCCCAGGACGGAATTTCACAGCTTAAATTTCACAAGCCTACCAAACGAAACCGTAAATTGCTCCCTACCTACTGGGATCGGTGAATACGCTCTTGACAATCTCCCTAGTGATTATCTGAATATACCAACCACATTCAGTGGAAATCATCTTCACAATTTAAAGCGTCCTGCTAGCAGCCTTGGTTATTCAGGTGAATATGAAGAAATCCCCTTCTCTCAGATTTCAGATGAAAGTAGTGAGGGTATGCAGCCAAATGTCAGGGCGAAACGCACCTGCCTTATTTCAAGTCTGGCTCAGGGGTTCCCCCTGGAGCCAGACCCTGACATTGGCTCCCTCTTTTCAAACTTTGCATCCGGAGACCATGCCTTTCTGGACGGTTTCTACTCTTGCTTCGGGCTTGATTCAAGTTTGAAGTTGGAGCTCCCTTCAGGTCAATGTGTGGAGGAAGCGGACAATGCAGGGTTATTCACACCTGCACTCTCCAGTCCCTTCACAACCTTGACGTTGTCCAAATCAGTTGTGTTAGATCCTGCCTTTGATTCTGCCAGTAACAATGGTCTCTTGGAGTCTTTGCTCCAAGAATCAAAAGCCAAAGGCAGGAACGTGAAGTTGACGATGCAGCCAAAAGAGCAAACATCTATTCAAGCGTCAAACGACTTCTCCGTAAGCAGTGAAAGCAAGAATCCAGTTACTGGTTACAAGGTGTCTACAGCAAGCCCTTCCTACAATTGGAAACACGAAAGCTGTGCATTAAATGCTGGACTAGATTCAACATCAGCGAACCCTTCTTACAATTTGAAACATGAAATCAGCAATCGGCTTGCGCCTGCTTTGAGTAAGTACCTTTGTCATTCCATTTCATTATAGTGCATTCTGTGTATTTTGGGATTGTTGGCAGTTTCATATGTACTAACTACCTTGCAGGACCTATCATCAAGGTAGAAGAAAGTTCAGGAGCTCTATCTTGTATCTACCCAAATATGGAGCCCTCATCAATATCAAATTTTGTGAGGCCGGATGTAATTTTGATATCTGAGTGGAACCATATGCAATGCCACACTGCTGATACCGATACCCTTGCTTGGCCAAGAGAAACTCAACCCCAGAGTGATTTCGTTAGCGTTGTCAATGAAGGGAGCTCAGGGCACCTTGGATATATGCCAACTGTTGCAGGTCATTTTTGGGAGCTAGGATCTTGCCAATGGAACAATATGCCTGGAGCATGCCAGATTGGAGATTTTGCATCAGATTTCAGGCATTTCACTTCAACCCCTGAACAATCTGGTGACCCGTGTGCAATATTTTGATTGTGCACCATCTGCATCATCTATTGCACAGGAATACTGCTTCAGTTAAATTCTTGTGTGTGCTAGGGTGAAAACTCTTTTCGACTATGTATGTTTGCACCTTCTTAAAAAGTGCAAAGCCATTTTGTTTTTCGTCATTTTCACCATCTATATGTTGTAACTAGGTGTTTTTATCATCTCTTTCTGATGCGACTTTTTGTGTTACCAATGCTTTCTATGGTTCATCAAGGATGGCTTGTAAATCTAGAGAATGTGGTAGGATTCTCGGCAATAGAAGTTTTGGGGGACAAGAATCAAAGCGCTTCTATCTCATCTTGTTTATGATGATTCAGAACTTACTGACTCTGAAGATTTATTTTGTGCAATGGTTAGGCAATTTACTAGTTGGTTTAAGTATAAGTGAGAGAACTTTGTTTGTGTATGTACGCATCTTTTATATTCTTTCTTTCTTGGACACACTACCCATGTGTGGGTGGAATTTGAACTTGGGTGGTCAATCCCACACCAAGAACCCTCTACCACCACACCACACAGGGGGATGAATCTTTTTGCATTTGTCAAATTGAAAACCTTTCCAAAAAAAGGATTTGGGAATAAGTAAAACCAGTCAACCAATTGATGAGCTGATGTTTCAACAGATTTTATTTGTCACTTACAATCTCCATAAATATGAGCTCTTAACATGAGGGAATTTAACTTGGCAAAGCCTGTTCTTATTTGTAAGTTGGAAGATATAAATAGAGCTTGCTCATAAGTTGGAGTTGGCACAACATTTGGCAGTTTAGAAATTGTCAGAGGGACTGCTACAGAAGTCAGAAGCAAGCTAAATGGTGTTTACTTTGTATCTAGAAATATTACAGAATGGAGTTAATTTGCTGTGAAAGTGTATATTTGGATTGGGTTTCGTCAAAGAATAATTTCAAAAAAAAGTTCTGAAAATTTTAGTCGTTAAGTCAGACCACCATTGCTTGTATTTTAAGTATTGACGAATATTTTTCCAATGACCATTCCACAATGTACAGTGGCAGTTAACTTATATAAAGGCCATTATTATACCAAGCCATGAATGATTACTGCTCAACCTTGTGTAAAGGCCACTTCTCATAAGCAATGCTAACTTTTACAGCTTAAACTTTTTATAGCCATATTTTTTGACTTTTTATAAGCTGTTGTTTTGTGCTTTTTAGTAATCTTCCTTATGGATTTATGATTCACACTATGCTCCTAAATTTATTACAGAGACTCAAAATTATCTAAAGAGCTTAGTGGAGTCGGAATCGGGTTAGAAGCGCTGACTTCGACATTGTGACAACACTACGCAGACGTAACTCGATTTTTCCTGTGGGAAGTTGCAGAGTTGAATCCTCTGCCTTATTACAGAATATAATCCCTGGATGGGTTGAAGTATTAACCTCAAGCAGAGGAATAAAGGCCTTCCCCAATAGGTTACGTACTAGGGGTTATCAGCCGACCATATTGAATATTTGTTTTCTAACTTCTATGCTTTGGCTTTTTTTTCTTGACGTCGTACATCTATGAGAAAGTGTGCTTTTAACAATAGCCTCGAAATGCTTGTTATTAAGTTCCATCGGTGCTTGCCAAAAATCCTTTTTTTCAACAAGACATCAAACCTACTAGTGCGTGAGTGCAATACATTTTTTTTTTCCAAAACTGAAGGCTCCAAACTTATTACACTTGATTTGAAAAGGTCAAAAGCTTCATACTCGAGTTCCGTTGTTTCCCTTTTAATGCTTCTACCCCAAAACTAGAAGCTATCTTCAAAAGATGGTTACTCTAAAGATTTGATGGGTGCACTCCAACGTTGGTGGTTAGTATTGAATTAAACTTTTCTTTTAGCTAGTGTGTTGTAGTCTCTTGGAATCAAGCATGACGTCTCTACGTTGCAAAGCTGAGGTTCTCCCTTACCTTGAAGGGAAGGTCAAAACATTTAATAAAACAAATGTTACTGTCAACCTTGGATAAATTTTAGGCAGTGTTCGGGAAACCTCTTTGGGGTTTCCCTCCAATATCTTGCATTTTTTTAAGCTATTGGTTTTTGAAATTTTTTGCCTTCCAAGTAGTACATCTCATATTTTTTGTCAGCAGAATACTACATATTTACATTCATAAATTATTTTATTAACCAATAAACCTATGAGTGAACAACTAGCTTTCTATAGAGAGTAATGTCCTCGAAGGATCTTTCATTACCTCTTATAGTTAGCTTTACATGAGACTCCATAGGTGTATCAATAGCTTTTGCATCTACCATATGAAATCTTTCTAGAATAGAATTAGCATATTTTTTTTGACAAATGAAAGTAGATTGAGAAGATCTAATGACTTCTATTCCTAAAATGTAGTGCAAATTACCAAGATCATGCACCTCAAACTCCTTCTTAAGAGCATTCTTGATATCCTCCACATCTTGATTGTCTCCATCACTCAAGATGATATCATCCACATAGATTAGCAAGATGGTAACATCATTTCCAGCAAACCTATAATAAAGTGAATGATCATACTCACTCATAACAAAGCCTTGAGAGAGTAAAAAAGTGTTAAGCTTAGCATACCAACTCCTTGGTGCTTGCTTAAGGCCATACAAACTCTTTTGTAGAAGACACACATGATTTGACTTTGTTGATGAAATGTAGCTCTCGGGTTGCTCCATGTATACTTCCTCCTCAAGATCACCATTCAAGAATGCATTTGAAATGTCCATTAGCCATAGATCCTATCCATAAAGTGTAGCAAGTGAAATGATGACTCGAATGCTTACCATTTTTGCCACGGGTGCAAAGGTCTCATCATAGTCAATTCCTTGTTGTTGAGCATATCCTTTTGCCACTAACCTTGCCTTGTACTTGTTGATAGATCCATCTTGGTTTGTCTTCACCTTGAAGATCCATTTGCATCCAATAGCTTTCTTGTCCTTAGGCAACTCCACCAATCTCCATGTTCCATTCTTCATAAGAGCTTGATACTCGAGATCCATTGCTTGGATCCACTCCTCTTCTTTCCTTGCTTGATCTACACTTGTAGGCTCATCCAAAGAGGTTAGGAAAGCAACATAATTTTCAGAAACTACTTGCTTACTCTTTTGATCATATGTGAGCCATGAAGGTACTTGTCTTTGTCTTGATGTTCTCCTTGGCTTTTGACTTGATGAAGGTCCATCATTACCACCATCCAAAGTAGGATCCTTCTCATCAACATCAAGAATGTTAGATCCATCTACTTTACCATCAATCATGCTTGAAGACACCTTTGGAATGTTCCCCTCATAAAAAATGACATCTCTACCAACAATCACTTTGTTAGTAGAAGGAATTTAAACCTTGTAGGCTTTACTCACCTCACTATATCCAACAAAAATACCTCTTCTTGAAGATGGATCCTCCTTGGTCCTATCATCAAGAGTAATGTTGACATAGCATGTGCATCCAAAGGTTCTTAAGAAGTTGACACTCGGCCTCCTCTTGAATAGCATCTCAAAAGGTGTCCCTCCATCCAAAATAGCACTCGGCCACCTATTGCACAAGAAATTGGCACACAACAAAGCTTGATCCCAAAATGGTTTGTCAAGATTAGCACATAACTTCATAGCTTTAGCACTTTCACATAAAGTCCTATTCTTCCTTTAAGCCACTCCATTTTGTTGTGGGGTCCTTGATGTTGTATACTCCCTCTTGATCTCATGCTCGTCACAAAAGGCCTTGAACTTGTTAGATATGTACTCACCACCATTGTCACCTCTCAAGCACTTGATCTTTGTGGAAAATTGGTTCTCCCTTGCATTCTTGAACTTGACAAAGACATCATACACTTCATTCTTGCTCTTTAGTAGATAGATCCAACAAAATCTACTAAAATCATCAATGAATGTTACATACATCTTAGCTCCACTATTGCTAACTGTAGTAAATCCATGAATATCCAAATGTACAAGTTGAAAAGGCTTTGTAGATCTAGAAATAGATCTAGTATAAGGTAGTCTATGTGACTTAGACAAAGCACAAGACTCACAAACATGCTTGTCATTACTTAAGGAACTTGGAAGACCAATCACAACCTTCTTCCTTGCCATTACCTCCAATGACTTGAAGTTGAGGTGTCCCATCCTTTTGTGCCAAACCTCTTGAATAGAAATTTTCTCCCTTGCAACACATCCAACTTGGTTAGCAATAACACAAGCATCAAGTTTGAACAACTTCCCTTGCCTTGTACCTTTTCCAATCAAGACATCCTTCCTTTTGAACAAACAAGCATCTCCATCAAACTCCACCTTGAGGCCCTTACTTAGCATTTGACTCACACTAAGCAAATTCTTGGTAATAGATGAAATAAACAAGACATCCTCCAAATGAAGATTCCTATTTGTAGAGAGAGAAATAGGAATTGTGCCAATCTCTTTGATTGCACACTCACCATCATTGGCCGTGTAGATCACCCTCTTGTCATCTCCATATGCCAACAAATAAGTGAAGTACTCTTTGTGAAAGGTCATGTGTGAACTTGCTCCACTATCAATCCACCAAGGATCTAGATTTCCATCATTAGCAAGCATACATGAAGACATCACAAAAGCATCATCGTTTGCATCTTGCACATCCAAACCATCCTCATCAAGAGTAAGATTACCTTGCTTGTCTCCTTGATCTCTCTTCTTCTTGTAGCACTCACTTGCAAAGTGTCCTTTGATGCCACAATAGAAGCACTTGAGCTTTGATCTATCCTTCTTTTTGCCACTTGAAGAAGCATCCACTTGATCTTGCCCTTTAGACCATTTGCTTTTGGTTTTGCCCTTGAATTTGCCCTTTGTGAACATAGCATCCTCTTGAAGTGTCGATGTAGATCCACCTCTTGCTTGAAGCCTATATTCCTCATTGATCAAGATCTCTTGAAGATCCATCAAATTTGGCAAAGTCTTTTGAATAGCAATACTTTGAACAATGTTAGCATGAGCATCCAACAAGCCATTAAGAATCACTTGAATAAGCTCTCCTTCCTTAATGCTTTCATCTATGCAAGCTAACTCATCATTCAATGCTTTCATTCTCAAAACAAAAGTACTTGGACTTTCTTCATTCTTTTGCAAACAAGAAAAGATTTGCCTTCTTAGAGTCAACACTCTAGAAGTAGACTTGGATTCAAAAAGTTTCTTCAATGAATTCCAAGCTTCCAAAGATGATGTGCACTTACCAACTTCCTTGAGAAGTTCATTGGTAACATTCATCTTTATCATGTGTAGAGCCTTCTTGGCCCTCTTGTCATACCTCAATTGATCTTGTTGTGTTGCTGGTCTCTCCTCCAAGCCTACAACAATATCCAAAACATCATTCATCTCAAGAAGTGACTCCATCCTTACTTTCCACAATGAATAGTTACTTGAGGTAAGCCTATCATTGGCTTCCAACATGACTCCAATTGAGGTTGCCATGTAGTAATGACCTGATCTTCTCTTTCAACCTGTTTCATTGCACAAAGCACTTCTTTGAACAACAACAAATGCTTTCAAAAGAAATCACCAAGATTTGAAACTATCTCACAAATTTCTTTTAGCACTTATCCAAGCAAATCAACACATAGAATCATGGAATCTTGATCAACCTATGATCTATCCTCAATCTAATGACTTTTGCCACTTCCTAAGATTGAAACACACTCAAATGAAGTCTAGCAACCTCACTATCTAGAGATCCAATCATAATTAGGGTTTTGACAAAATCACAAAGAATTGACTATTCCAAATCTACATGCAAATGTTGAAAATTTGATATGCAATCTATAAGCCAACACTTAGGCTGAACCAATGATCCAAAAATCGGCCAAATCCAGTATGTGAGTTCAAAAATTGGAATTGAACAAGTATATTGACCTATTTAGTGTTTTGATCTACAAAAGATCCAATCTACAAAAGCAAAAAACCCGATTTTGGTGTAGAATCCTCTCTAGCACGCTCTAGACTTGATATTTTCACCAAATCATTGATAGATCTGATTTCCTCCTTCATAACCTGAAACACAAGCTCTGATACCATGTGAAAGATTTCAGATCCTTAAGATCCAATCTACTTGAATGATTTTTGGTTAGAAAGAGAAATACACTACCAATCTCACCAATGTAGAAAAATCAGCATCCACACACAATTTGAGATGCAAACACTAATAGAACTTGATCAAACTTGAATGAAATGATTATGTACTATTGTTGTCCTTACAAAACCAGCAAGCTACTGTATTTCACACGTGTGGATCCAAAAATAACAAATATAGATCATGCTACGCATAGAATTGCAAGCAATCACCAAGAGAGTGCACCAATGGATAGTAGAACCCAAGAGAACCATGTAGAAGCATGAAATGAGATAGAGAAGAGAGAAGATAACTCTCTCCACGAGTTACATCCTTTTATAACAGGTCCAAACCCTATTTGGCCACTTGGCTTTCCCACCAAAATGCTAACCCTACCAATTTTGGGTCTAGATTCAATGTACCCAACTTATTCAAATTGAATCTACTCAAACTCGCATTCTATCTTTCCGACACTTTCAAATGAAATTTAGACTAATGAACTTTGAAAAGTCAACCTCTAAGTCTAAAACAAGTTTTGGCCTCAATATGCCAAATATGGAAATATTGCAAAATGTGATGAAAACTAGTTGAATCTTTCACAACTTTTAGGGCATGAATACCAACAAAAAGTTCCTTGTCGTAGGTGGAATACCGCCTTTGAGCAGGATCTACCTTCTTGCTTTCAAAAGCAACCAGTCTTCCATCCTGATATAGGATTGCACCTATAGCATAGTCATTGGCATCCGTCTCATGTACATACGACTTGTTAGGATTTGTGAAGAATGATCTTGAATGATCTGAAATAGATCACCTCTACCAATCTTGCCAATGTAGAAAAATCAACATCTACTCAATGAAAGAGATGCAAACTCAATAAGAACCAAATCAAACATCAAACATATGATATGATGAAGTTGCTATATGTATAAAAACAGTACCCTATTGTATCAAACGTGTGGATTCAAAAATAGCATAAAATAAGCATTCTACACACAAGATTGCAAGATACAAATATAGTGCACCAATGGATAGATGAACCCAAGAGAACTCATGTACTAGTATGAAGTGAGATAAGAGAGAGAAAATGTGTCTCTTTCCACGAGTGTACATCTTGGCAGATTTTGAGGAATCGCCAAGATGCGAGCCAAGCTATTCTAAAGAGTATCTCTCACCCTAGACCAAGGAGGTCCCTGAGGAAGAAGAGAAGGATGAGAATGAGAATCGAGAAATACTAGCTAGGATAACAGTTTAAAATCATGTGAGCCTCATGGTGAATTCCAAGAGAAGGAATGACCACCCAGGAGCTAGTATGTGTAGGCACTTGTAATAAATGTGGTAGACCCCTCTTAAATAAAATAGAGTGAGCCACTTTTTGATGGTGACCTCTAGTGGAGGAGCTAATTCCACTTGTAAATTGTAATTTGTGGAATTGCCACTTAGGCTCCACATGGGCAGCTCCTTGGCTTATTCAAGAGCCCCCCTCTCTTGTGAGGGAGCTTTTGATTGTAATGCTCTTGCTCCTGTTTCTAATGAGAAAGATCCTCCATAAGTTTTGAGCCTTCATCTTAGCTCCATGATCATGTTGGTGTTCTTGAGTGAATCTTTTATGATCTTTCTTTTCTACCTTAATGTAGTTGTGGAATTAGAATAGATTTCCTGTTTTTCATTATATTTGTGAAAGTAGAGTGGATTAGATTATTGCTTTCTTGTTCTTGATTTGAAATAAGCTTCAAGTAAACTAAATAGGCTGGATTCTGTGGTGTAGATCTTGCATATTTTCTAATAGTCCAGTTTTTTATGTTCTTGAGAAGCCCAAGAATCAAGAAATGGTTATTTATTGATCCTTGCTCTTTGATTGCTTGCTAGTTAGTTTCTTGTTTCTTTCATTTTTGTTGATCTGTTAGATTAATCCAAGAATCTTGATTGTTTTTCAAACGTTTTACAGTAATTAGAAGTAAGAATTGAATGAAGTTCATCTGCAATGCATACTTATCTTTAGATGGACGTTCTAGGCTTGCATAATTCTTGATTTTTTGTGAGTGCTTCTAGAGTGAGCGTGATTTGAGAAATCCACTGATAGGCTAGATTAAACATACTACAACGTAAATCGAATCTTTCTACCTGATCTGATGTATTAAGAAGAACACATTAAGAATGCCAAACCGTCTGGTAACGGGCAGAAACATCCTGTGACCAGAGATAAGAAACCAGTTTTGTAACTAGGAACCAGTAAAAAAATCGTTTCATAGATTCTCAGTGATAGAATCTGTGAACATTTGGTGCCATTACCACCAGTGCACACACACAACCCAATCAAAATTGCGATTTTTGTGCACTTCAAACGGTTCTTGAAACTTCACACTCTACATCTCAACCGAGCCCGTCACTCTGGTTTCGACCGAGTCCCTGGCTCCTTCCTCAACCGAGTCTTCAAGTTCCATCCCTGGCCGAGTCCAATGACTTCCATCTAGACCGAACCGAGCCCTATATCATATCTCGACCTGGTTTCTAACGTTAGCTCTCGACCTAGTCTTGACTTACCATCCCGACCGAGTCCTAGGTTACAATTCTGAAATGGGTCCTACAATCTGATCTCGACTGAGTCTCTCAATCTGCTAATCTCGACCGAGTCTCTCAGTTCGTGATCTCGATTGAGCCTCTCACAACTGAGTCTCTCAGTTCACGATCTCGACCGAGCCTCTCAATCCAATCGAGCCTCTCAGTCCGATATCGACCAACGAGCTTTCTCAGTCCGATCGAGTCTCTCAGTTCCGATCATGACCAAGTCTCCTCAATTCCGATCTCGACCGAGTCTCCTCAGTTTGATCTCGACCAAGTCTCTCAGTTTGATCTCGACCGAGTCTCAACTGAGTCTTTCAGTTCGCGATCTCGACCGAGTCTCTCAGTTCGATCTCAACCAAGTCTTCTCAGTATAATCTCGACCGAGCTCTGACATCTTGACAATGTTTTTTCAGTTCAATCTCGACCGAGTCCTAACATCAAGTCTCGACCGAGTCCTGACATCCAATCTCGACCGAGTCTCTCAGTTCTTGATCTTGACCGCGCCTCTCAGTTTGATCTCGACCAAGCCTCTCAGTCAGTCAAGCCTCTCAGTCCGATCTCGACCGAGAGTCTTTTCAGTCTGATCTCGATCGAGTCTCTTAGTTCGATCTCGACCAAGTCTTCTTAGTCTGATATCAACCAAGTTTCTCAATTCGATCTTGACCAAGTCTCTTAGTTCGAACCCTCTCAGTTTGATCTCATCTGAGTCCTTGTAGTGTCATCTCATTCGAGGATAATCAATATTATAAGAAAGAGATTAAACAATTTTTGCAAACGAAGAAAAAAGAAAAACTAAGTTGCCATTAGTTGACGTAGGATTGATAAACCATGGTGACGAAGTCCCACCTGAAATCTAGGTAATAATTGATGGATGTATTTTAGATATGTTGGATTTACTCCTTCTGCTCTCCTAAATCCCATTTTAATCAGCTTCCATTCATGCTGCATATTTACTAATGTTGTCGCACAGTCTGCATATTTACATGCAAATTTGCATGGACGAAGAAAAGGTGAAAGAATCGTGATACTGTGTTTTTACACACGTTATGGTGACAGGCAAAAAGGAGACACTCTTTTACAGAATGCCGAAGGTGCCCTAAAAGCTAAGGCACCCTGTAAATCTAATCCTAAGGCTATTCGTAAAGTGACACACTTTTCGCATCATCATCACCAACGTTCACTTAAGCTTTGACTGACGTCGCACCCTTTTCACGCTCACCCCATGCATCTGCGCTAACTGACTGGACAACGATTGCAGCCACCCATGATCTCCTATAGAGAGCACATCCACCCTGTACTTTCTACATATGCACACCTGTAATATTATGTATATATACTGGATACCATTTGAGTATTCAGGTGGACGAAGAGGTAGACAAAGAAGACAATGAGAAGATCAAGTGTATGGAAATTAACATCAAAAGCTTATCAGAAAGATAGACGAAGTAGATGCCTTGCGCATTGATTCTTGATTGTCAACAATAAGGTTTCATTCCTTTACAGATTGTATAAGCTTTGTAGGGCATGCGGTTTTGTCCACTATTGTCTTGATATATCTCTGTCGAGTTTAAGGAGTACTATCAAAGCCAAGGCATTGAGCAGCGATTCATCACTCCTTACAGTCCTCAGTCTAATGGTTTAGCTGAGAGGAAGAACCGTACTCTGGTTGAATCTGCTAAATGTATGCTATCGCATGCATCGTTGCCCAAGAGATTCTGGGCTGAAGCTGTCTCCACTATAGCTTACGTCTAGAACAAATGTTTGACCAAGGCCCTCTCAGACAAGACACCCCACGAGGTGTGGACAAGCTCTAAGCCTTCTTTGAAGAACCTAAGAGTGTTTGGGTGCATTGCCTACACGTAGATCCCAAAGGACACAAGGAAGAAATTGGACTTCCAAGGTCTCAAGACCAGAGTGATCGGATATACTTCATCTGATAACACTTACAAGCTGTACGATCCCGATACCCAGCAAATCTTGTATAGACGGGATACAGTCTTTATTGAGGATCAGTTCATCGACCTCAAAGACAAGGATATTGCTCAAGAAGAACTTTCATCACCTGTCGTTGACACGACAGTCTGAGCTTCTGGCTCAAGAGTGTCTACTGTCAATCCACTTCGAGACAGCGAATCAGACGAAGATGTTGCTGCTACCTAGCAACAAGTCCCAGGAGCGGTTCATCAGTCGAATCCTCCCAAAAGATCAAGCCGAGTGCGCACATAGCCCACAAGGTATACTCCTGAGTTTGCCTGTCTCTTGATGCAGGAACCGACGACAGTCAAAGAGGCACTTAGCCAACCAGACTCTGATCTCTAGAGAGAATCTATGGACAGAGAATATTCCTCTCTGATCAAGAACCACACATGGTCATTAGCCGAAGCTCCCACTGGCTGCAATATAATTGATTGCAAATGGATCTTTAGAATCCAATACAATGCCAATGGAGCAATTGATCGAAGGAAGGCAAGACTGGTAGCACGAGGATTCACCCAGATCCCGAATGTCGTCTATAGTGACACTTTTAGTCCAGTCGTCAAACATTCATCGATCCAAATGCTCTTGTCTTATGCTGCAGCTGCTGACCTCTTTGTATATCAACTTGATGTACAAACAACCTATCTGAATGGAGTTATACAAGAAGATATCTACATGCTCCAGCCCAAAGGATACGTTCTGGAAGGCATGAAAAATCATGTCTGTTGTTTGTAAACTCCACAAAGAATTGTACGGCTTGAAACAGTTTGCCAGAGCTTGGTTTCAGAGGATCAACACATTTCTCATTGAACAAGGGTTTAAACCAAGCACTGTTGATTGCAACGTCTATTCCAAGTCGGTACAGAAATCCTTCATTATCGTCACCTTATATGTTGATGATACGTTGCTCTTTAGCAACAATACCAATATGGTCAAGGATTCGAAACATATGCTGTTCTCAGAGTTTGACATGATTGATCTGGGCGAAGCTCACTTCTATCTTGGAATTTAGATCCATAGAGATAGAACGAAGCGAATGATTTACATCACTCAACAAAGGTATCTTCACAATGTACTTAACAGATACAATTTAATGAATTGTAAATTAGCTCACTCACCAATGGATCCAGGCTTGCATTTGTCGAAGGACCAATGTCCCCAGACCAAGCAGGAAGAGGAGCAGATGAGAGAGTATCTGTATCGATCGATACTCGGATCTCTCATGTACGCAATGGTCTGTACAAGACTAGATATATCTTTTCTGTAAGCTCACTCAGCCAATACATGGCTAATCATGGCATTACTCATTGGAAGGCTCTTATTGGAGTCATGAGATATATTTGAGCTACCATGGACCAATGCATCTACTATGGAGATGTCAGCAACGACAATCTTCATCAGCTCAGTGGTTATTCTGACGCAAGGGGAGGAGACGAGGACAATCGTAAGTCCACATCTGGATTTACATTCTTCTTCAATGGCGGTCCTATTTTGTGGAACAGTCATAAGCAAACCTCTATCGCACTTTCTTCTACTGAAGCAGAATACATTGTTGCTTCTCAATCTATTAAGGAAGCGTTTCGGTTCAAAAATTTGCTATCAGACATCAATTTGTACCAGTACAGCCCTACAATTTTATTTTGTGATAACCAAAGTGCTATTGCCTTGTCGGCCAACCCTAGATTTCATTCTAGGAGTAAGCACATTGAGATTAAATATCACTACATCAGGGGCAAGGTTCTCGACAAAGAGGTAAGCTTAATGTACTGCAGAACGCAGGACCTGGTTGCAGACATATTCATGAAAGCACTCAGTGTTAATGCACACAACAAATTTTGTGCATTGTTTAGTCTAAAGATCAAGGCATTCACGGATCCAGATTAAGGGGAGGTGCTGGATTTACTCCTTCTGCTCTCCTAGATCCCATTTTAATCTGCTTCCATTCATGTTGCATATTTACTAACGTTGTCGCGTAGTCTCACAGACGAAAAAAAGATGAAAGAATCACGACACTGTGTTTTTACACACGTTATGGTGATAGGCAAAAAGGGGGCACTATCTTACAGAATGTCGAAGGTGCCCTAAAAGCTAAGGCACCCTGTAAATCTAATCCTAAGGCTATTCGTAAGAGTGATGCACTTTTCGCATCATCATCACCAACGTTCACTTCAGCTCTAACTGACGTCGCACCCTTTTCATGCTCACCCCATGCATCTGCGCTAACTGACTAGACAACGATTGCAGCCACCCACGATCTCCTACAGAGAGCACATCCACTCTGTACTTTCTACATCTGCTCACCTGTAATATTATGTATATATACGAGATACCATTTGAGTATTCAGGTGGATGAAGAGGTAGACAAAGAAGACGATGAGAAGATCAAGTGTATGAAAATTAGCATCAAAAGCTTATAAGAAAGATAGACGAAGTAGATGCCTTGCACATTGATTCTTGATTGTCAACTATAAGGTTTCATTCCTTTACAGATTGTATAAGCTTTGTAGGACACGCGGTTTTGTCCGCTACTGTCTTGTGCTCTACCACATTATTGACATGTATACATGATATACTTAATCTGATACAGTTCATTGTTTTGCGTTCAGATCCGTGTTAATATTGCTATGCTTATTATTCATTCTGTCTGATCTTTCTAGTTGTTCTTTTGGGTAATAGACGACTAACATTTAGTCTTGTCTTTTGCGAATCATTTGCGACATATAATTTGTCTTCCTATTCGCGACAAATTATTCTTCTGGCACTTCATTTATGCTTGGCTGCGTAATCTAGAATGACCGTGATTTCCATCACTAAAGTTCTGTCCATTCTGATAGGCGTAGTCATGCTTACGGAGAGAGTCATATAGCTCATCATGCTGCGCACGAACATTTTCTGTTCGAGTTCGTTTCTCATTCGTGTTCGTCTTACCCCATTGAACAATGTTTTCCATTTACTAATTCTCGTACTCTCTCCAATCAAGTAAACTTTGTATACAAATATTTTATCATGATCTAATTATGATACGTATGATATTGCTTTAGAAGTTGATAGATCACAAATAGAGTTCAATTTCTTGAATTGTATAAAATCATTTTCATTCTCTCTCAATTTGAAATATTTAGTATGATCTCCAGTTACACATCAGTAAATATCATAAGTTCATAACTCTCTCCATATGTAGTTCATTCATAAGAGAACATGCACATTCACAATTAATTTGACTCCATTGATGCAATTGCCATGATCTATCTACGAAATCTTGACCATATTTTTCAATGGTCTTGTCATGCTATATTATGTGGTTTTTGATATATGTTAATATAAATATATATAGCTTTAATGGTGTTTTTCAACCACTTTGAGCAATAGTTTTTCCATCTTTTTCAATGGGTAGCAATATTTCCTTTATTATGCTTATAAACTGCAATCATGCTTGTTCAGCATAGGGAATATTCTGTAAAACAAAACAAAATCTAAGATATCTTTTACGTTGACTGTTTTTTTTACCTCAAACAGTAAATCAATAAGTTATTACTGATTGTAAAACTGTAATTTTTATTCCAGAAGGTAAAGCATCTAGTCATCGTAAAGCATTCCAAAAAAATTTCCTGTGTAAAATAGTAACAACTTTAATTGCAGGAATATGACAGCCCGTAGCAACTCCATATGTAAGACATTGTTTTACCCAGAGGTAAACATCACAGATGTTTGAACCAACAGTAAAACATTATTACCTAATGTAAAAACAATTTCACTTAGTGTAACAAAAAAATTACTACCTTATGTAACAAAATTTTACTAACTGTAAAAAATCAATAAATTTTGCGAAAAGAGCTGTAAATTTTTTGTAAAAACAATTGTAAAACTTATGTATGATTATTGTCATCATAACTCAGGTTCTGCATGATGATTGTCATCAGAGCTCCGTAATGCCTTGTGCTCAGGTGTCCTTTGTATTTTGGGACCACCTCCAGGAGCATAATGTCCATCCAATTTTCTCTCTCCTAGGAATCTGTCATTCTCTCTCCTCTCTCCGGTGGAATTCACTTTCTCTCTCCTCTCTCCGGTGGAATGCACGTTCTCTCTCCTTTCTCCGGTGGAATGTGCATGTGCTATTTGGCAACCCGTCATTGGCTGTCCACATCCACATTCCACCACAAACGTAAAAAAAATTGTGAAAAAAAATGGCAAAAAATTGAAAAAAAAAAAAAAAAAAAACTGGTCCACGGTACGGCCGTATCGTACGGCCAAAAAACTGAGAAAAAAAAAAAACTTCACACAATGGCATTACATAGGGGAAGGCCCGAAGTCCTGGGGCCTTCCTTGCGGGTTGGGCCTGACTTGAGTAATCCAAATTGATCCTGCCTTGAAGCAATGATATATGCGCCCTCACCACTCGACTTCTTTTCAGTGACGACTCTACTGACACCTCACCCTGTGCAAGAAATCCGTGTAACACTAGTTGGCTGCTGTCTGCAGAAAATTGTCGAGCTCTTGGACGACACTTCCACAGAAGAAGGCACATATTGTAAGGATGTAGAGATAAAGCTATTGCCATTCATGCACTGCTCAGAATCCATTGCAATTCCTTTAGGAGGCTCTCTAAAAATTTCATTTTGCTGCATCTCTTGGCTGGTCAAGGTGTCCTGCTATTCAATCTCATCTTCATTTTCAAATTTGTGGAAGTCAGCGAATGATGCTATTTCACACCCTGGAGATGAAGAATTGTCCCAAAGCCCTGCGAACTCCTTTTCCATTGCCTTGTAGGAGATACTCTCCACAAATACACACGAACTGTAAAAAAACGAGCACCTCCATAGCCAACACGATGAATACAAAATGGCGGGCAGTAAAATCCGCACAGTAAATGTAGAACCTAAATTTTTTTGAATATGCTTTACGCAGGGCCTTCCCCTATACTTTTTACTGCATTACACATTTAGTATAAATAGAATGTTCAGATTTTCATTATTTGATTTTATTCATAGCCATTTCCATAATACACATAATAACCTTCACTCATTTTTCTGTATTTATTATGCAGTGAATTAAGACTAAGACATGAGAAAAAATCTACAAATGATTGGTAAATTCGATCCTTCACAGCGATTCTCATGGATTTGCTTATTGAGTGACTGATCTCTCCTTCTTATAGCAGCAGTTAGCCTGTTGATCAGATTTCAGAGGGCTGAATTATGCCTCAGGTCAGTTTTAGATAGCAGCGATGGCCTGCTCAGCGATCAGCAGGAAAACAGATTACACAAGTGACCAGTATCAGTGGCCTCCAAACAGCATAAATGGACTCTTTGTAAATTTCAGATCTTTAGTGATGCTGGCAACGACTAGTCTCCCATTTCATTTATCTGTTGATGATCAGCGACTGGTGGTTCGTTGATGGCAGAACTCCAACTTGTTTTCAATTGCAGTATTACTTATTATACATTGATATGACTGTAGATTAGGCAAACAGAGGCAACGTAATCCTCATTGCCTCTCTATTTATCAAAGAACTTCAAAAAACATCACATATACTTCAAGCATAAATGGTTTGGAAATGCAGAACTGTGCTTCCGTGGATCATTCAAGACTGGAACGAAGGAATGATCTCCCGATACGCTGACACTGAACTCACAAGTATTGCTATGGAATCTTCATGGGTGCTGGTAGAGTGCAGCGATCTACGTAACTCAAATTTTCAGCAATAATTTCTTCGGTCCAATCAGACAGGTCCGCTCAGGCTTTTGAAGGTCTGCTACGGCTGTCTAAAATCTGCATTAGCCTGCCGCTTCCTCTCTCCCTCACCCGATCTCTCTCCCTCTCTATCTACGCTCGCTCACTCCCTCAGCCTGCCGCTTTCTCTCTTCTTCCTTTCAATTGCGCCCCCCTTTCTATATCTTCTTCTTCCTAAAAAGAGATCACTCGGCAACTTAACAACAATGGGTGTAAAAAAAAGATTCACAGTGACTCCAACTGTGAAGACTGGACTTTAGCTAAAGGACTCTCTTGAAATTTAAGTCAGAGCATAAGGATATGAGGTGAAATCATTTTACTTTTAAACTGAATTTTATGGCTTAATCATCTCTTTAAGCATGCAGATCGGTTTTTGTTTATCATGAATAATAAGTACCCTCTTTTGAGGAATCTTGAAAGAATGGACTTATGTGCTCGTATTAAATATATAACTCATAGTCTGCACTATATGGTATATTTTTCCAATCAGTAATAATGCAAAGATTTACAGTCTGCTATAAAAACTATAGTAAACAAATAAAATAAAATAAAATAAAAAACTAGATTATGTTTTAATAACAGAATATTATATATGTTTTTCAAGAGTTGAACATATTATGGATTTTCAAATGGCTATAAGTTTCAATCCGTAACTCGGATCGTAATGATCCAAAAAGATAAACTGCTCTTTAAAACCCAAAGAGTGCAGTACAATTGAGAAAAATTGTCGTTAAAACAAAATTTAATGGTAGTTTTCTCAGTTTGAATGATTGGTAATGCTTAATAAATATAATGGAACTCTACAAGCATAATAAATTTACTATTGTGATCCATTGAAAAACATGGAAAAGCTATTGCTCAAAATGGTTAAAAAACACCATTAGAGCTATCTATATTATATATCTATTTCCAAAAACCACCTACCATTATCATGACAAGGCCATTGAAAAAGATGGTCATGACTTCGTAAATAAATCATGGCAATTTGCATAAATGATTGAATTACAATAAGTGTAAATGATCATGAGTCTTTGTGAATGGGTGTGCGTCATGAATATAATTGATGAAAGTATGAAATTTACTAATGTGAGTGGATGATCAAACTAAATACTCTCTATTGAATTGTAATGAAAATGATTTCATACAAATCATCAAAATGGAACTGGCTTCATATTTATACAAAACCCCGCTATAGTGTTATGAACATTATTAAGCAACACACCAAACATGCTACATGTTTTATGGCAACCACAATGGGATAAGATCCATGAAAGCGAGATACTCTAGTGGTATTCTAGTTCATAGTGCCATAGAGGATTTAGAAGGTCTAGAAGTGATATGAATTGTTTCTAATGTGAAAGTTACTGATTGGAAAAATATACCATTTTAGTGCAAACTATGAGTTATATATTCAATATGAGCACATAAGTCC
>MU832168.1:0-83653 GCA_029204225.1 Diphasiastrum complanatum | reverse complement strand
TAATTGTGTGTTTTGAGATAATGATTATTTTTCTTTGAGATTTTGGTTGTTCTATGTATCTTTGTGAGGTACTTCTATGGATACATAAATTTGAAATAGGCCCCTATGTAGTAGATGTTCTCCTCAGCCTTGGCACTAAATTCACAGTGCTACTTTGAATCAATACGTTTGTGGGTATTATGGCCTTGGTTGTTGGAGTCCTATGAGGCCACACATTTAGGAGTGACACATGGTATGTGGGAAGTTGCCTTATTAGTGAAGTAGTATTGATGGTACTTTAGAATCGTATAAGCAGGGCCCAATTTTGTACTGGTAATGACTGATTGATTGCAGCCTTGTTGAGTGGTGTCTACCTTAGGTAAGTGTGCATCTACTTGTGCGTACTATGGCGCAAGGTACTTGTACTTGTGTATCCTTAATGAAGTGTAGTATTTTGCTATGATATGGAGTGGTATGTGCATTAAAATTATGGTTGTCTTGTAACTTGTGCTGTGATTGTGTCTTTTGTGAATCAAAACTAGTATCTAGACCTTGTTACACATTTGCAACCTGCAATCGAGTCAAACACGCTTTATACTATTTCGATATGGTCCATAAGGGCTGCACACGTGCATGACTTGGGTGCACACACACTCAGAACATATACATAAACCATCACATGGAGTGTCACTGAGGAGTTGAGCATGTTAGTATTTTCAAATGTTTTCCACTATGAGTAGCTGCTCGTACATTGATTTTGGCACAGGATACTATGAGGCAAGTTGTAACATTTAGGCCATTCTATAATGACAAATACTGTTTGATGCCCATTTCATTGTGCTTTCAGGAAGTCACATTGTTGCAAGTCTGTATCTAATTTTCTACTCAATTTGGAGAGTCCGGGTTATTCATTCATTATCTGGTTTTATCCTGCTGATTTTCATGCAGCTGTTAAGCCAGGGAATTGAAGTACATGAAAGACTTGTTCTGAAATGGCAAATCCCGGAAAGGTGCTACGCATCAAACAAGTGCAACTTATGTCTGCAATTTGCCACCAGGAACGGATGAGATGCTATTGGCTGAACATTTTGGGAAGATTGGTGTTCTCAAGGTACAGAAAAAGACATTGTTTGTGTGCAGTGCTTTTTAGTTTTCCTATTTTTTATTGCAACATTGCAAATTATAATTAGCTTTCTTTGAAACTTTTTTGTTGCAAGTAGACCTTTTGGTGCTTATCTGTTCGGATTGTTCCTGATGTTGGAAACTCTGAAATTTCGACATACAGAAAACTTTTAAAGTCTATGTGCCTGTGCAGATGGATAAAAGAAGTGGGCAACCAAAGATATGGATATATCGAGATAAGTCTACGAATGAACCAAAAGGAGATGCCACTGTCACATATGAGGACCCTCATGCTGCCGTTGCTGCTGTTGAATGGTTTGATAACACTGACTTCCATGGAAGAATAATCAACGTATCAATTGCTGAGACGAAAAGCAAAGAACTGATTGAGCAGCCATTGGTGAATGAAGTGCCTGTACAAGAGAATTCCTTGGCCAATCCGGCTTGGGCTGATGATTTTGGTACAGGTGGTGTGCTTGATAATGGTAGCACTGGGGGAGGTAGGGGAAGGGGACGAGGAGAAACAGGTGGCAAAGCTTGGCAGCAAGAAGGGGATTGGCCATGCCCAAATCCAAGGTCTGTGATGACTTTGGTGAGCAGCTTATTTTAGTCTCTTACATATTTTGTTACTTATGCCTTTTGTGACATTCTTAGGATTTAAAGCATGCGCAGCTTCATAACTTATTGTACTTTGAGTACTACAAGGCTTTTTCTGTAACTTGTGAGTTTAAAACAAACTCGGTTTTGAGTGAGTGTCTTAAAGGAATTGCACCATGTAAGGTACATAATCTTCTTGACCTTTTGGCTTTTGATTATTTCAAACATCTTAATGTCCAAGCTAAAATAGATAGTATGTTATCTATAGACCATCTATTCCATTAAGTGTTCACAGAAACTCACCATCACCATATGTGTAATTCGACTAGTTACTGCTGATTATTGAGCATGCAAGTGTAGTGCAAAAAAGTGCATCTATACAGGAATATCGTTGCATATTCTTTAGGTAGTTGACGGTTATTTCATTACCACTGTACCAAATGCTTGAAAAGGATGTTGTTTATGGCTATTATTGAAGTCCAAAAATTGCAAAATTTATTGTCAGAGCTCTTGGAAACTTCGTATTTGTGGGAAGGCCATCGACACCTTGTTAGGGCATCATAGTACCCTGCCAAGAGGTTATCATTTTAGTAATATCCTGGTGGTCTTAAATGACCAGGTAAGGTGGCGCATCGGTTCAGTCACCAGACTTTAACTGTGTGCTGGTCTTTTGCAGTTGTGCCAACATTAACTTTGCTTTTCGAGGTGTGTGTAATCGCTGCGGGACTGCTCGCCCTGCTGGTGGAGCTGGAGCCGGTGGCATGGGTGGAGGTCGTGGTAGAGGGCGTGGTGCTCCTGATGTGTCAGGCCGAGGCCGGGGTCCTGGTGGACCACCGGGACTGTTTGGCCCAAATGACTGGAATTGTCCAATGTGAGTTTGCCGGTATTTAACTGATGTTCTATTTCTGGGTGTGGCTAATTTCCAGGAGCAATACTGCATTCTATTACAAAAAAATGAGAATTGTCATCAGTTTCTTGCAGCTTTGGCCTATTTTGTAATCAAGTAGCCGGTTGACGTTCAATTGTCAGTATGGTGTGGGGTGAAACTTAGGCACTGATGACAGTCGCTAGATAAAGAGTTTATTTTTGATGTTTACTTTTTGGATTTGACATATCTTTGAACTGTTTTAAAGGTGTGGCAACATAAATTGGGCAAAGCGAATGAAGTGCAATATATGCAATACAACAAAGCCAGGAATGACTGAAGGTGGTGTCAGGTAATTATGTTATGTGTATTCACAAGATTTTATAAGGAATCTTTTGTACAGAAATAGCCAATGGTTTCTTATAATGGCAAATACTCGAGTTTGTATTAGCCAAAATATACTCCTCTAAAAGTTGTTACTTCTCTCCATGCATATCATGCTAGAATCAATCTGAAACTTCGAAGCTAACAAATGTTATGTACTAATGAAGGTGAAACTGGAATGTGTAAGCTGGTATGGACAATTTGAGCCAGATGAAAACCATCATTTTCTAGCATAATCAATCAATTATCCAGTTTAAAACCTTGAGTCTATCTCTTAGAAAGACCTATCTAAACATTGTGTTGTGCCATATTCGCAATTACATGCTTATGCTACATGCTTCCACGGTCCACCTAAAGAAAATTTTCAGACTTGTCTTCCTGTTAATGTCCCTCTTCACCATTACTGTAACTCATTATATTCTTGTAACTGAGGCTCTCCTTATATTTCTTATGCTGTGTACCTTATTTCCCAAACTTGACTTTTGATGTTATGTCTACGCTGAGTTGTTATCTCTATTCATGGGGATGTGTCTTTCTTTGGTTAGTCATATTCTTATTAATTTTCCAACTTGGATATTTTTGTATGAAGAAGCTACTCCGTTTAGGACCACACTGAAAAGTTTTTGACTGTAACTAGTTTTTTAATATGTTTTTTTTCTATAAGCCAACCCTTGCACAGCTCAGAAATAATTACAAGCACCTAGGATATTTGCACCAGAGCACTTTTTTGGTAGCTGATCTAGTAATATATGGTCATCGGCTTGTAAAATGTTCTATAGCAGAAGACAGAATGAAAGAGTCAAAGGTAAATTGCTATGTGGTTTTCACCAGTATCTGCTTGCCTGTCATGAGCAGATTTTATTTGGTGACCACTAAATATTTTGTACTTGCATGTGTCAGGGAGGGGCGGGCTGGTGGCTATAAAGAATTTGATGAGGCAGAGATTGAGGAGACAAAGCGTAGGCGTCGGGAACTGGAAGAGGTGAGTGTCTTGTTGAAATATAATGCCTATTTTACTCCTAGCCGCTAGGCACTTAGATGGTTCTATCTTTAAATTTGTCATGGGGGCAATTTAAATGTAAAGACATTGTATCCCTCTTTGTAGTTAAATAAGTAAGGCCAAAGTGGCCAAGTGTACTGTAAAGAACTTGGCCCACTGGCCACATGCACGCGTGTGGGCCGCGTTTTGGGATCCCACTCCCAACCGCCTAGCCACCCGCAGACCCCTCATCCCCAAAACTGGTACCAGGGGATAGGAGTCAATGTGCAAAAACCGTTTATAAGCAGGAGGAACCAATGACCCGCACAACTTATGGGACAATTCCTGAGGACCCCAACGCACGCAGGCAGTCGCACAGACAGGCAGACGAACTGTGCTTCGCTTGACAACACAGCCCTGCAACACCCCCACTCAAGCAAGGACAGTCAAAAGTACCTCCCCCCACTGGCTCTGATACCATGAAAAGAACTTGGCCCACTGGCCACATGCACGCGGAATCCCACTCCCAACTGCCTAGCCACCCGCAGACCCCTCATCCCCAAAACGGGTACCAGGGGATAGGAGTCAATGTGCAACAACCGTTTATAAGCAGGAGGAACCAATGACCCGAACAACTTATGGGACAATTCCTGAGGACCCCAATGCACGCAGGCAGTCGCACAGACAGGCAGGCGAACTGTGCGTCGCTTGACAACACAGCCCTGCAACATTTACATGCTATGTGGCATAGGATTGAAGGTAGTGATGACAACTCAATAGTTTCTAAATATGCAAGGGAGGATTCATCCTCAAGAAGGCTTTCTATCTCTCTCTCTCTCTCTCTCTCTCACACACACACACACACACACACACACACACACACACATCAAGCATCAGGACTTACTAACTTCGGTTTTTTGTGGTGCTTAAGCTGTCCTTGTATTGTTGATACTTCCATAGTTAGTTTCCTTCGATATTTCATCTGTTGTGTTTGTTATTGAGGGTACGATACTTCAGAGATAGACTTCTATGTTCATCATTGTATTAGAGCAGGTTGTTTACCTTGTGATTTGTGAAAGTTTAGAAACTTCTAGATCATTTTCAGATTCTTGATTGAGCTGCTTAATCTGAAAGTGGGTGCACTTTCTGTAAAGCAGTCAGTTTTCAGAATAGGAAGCATAGTCATACCAAAGTCTTTGGATTTTGAGCAATTTTTCAAAAGTTGAAGAGAGCAGCTTGTGGAGAAGTAGGGTGTCCTTTTTGTAGGGAGAGCTGATCAGGTGGCAAAGACAATGTTACGACCACACAATTAGAAACTGCTAGGTGTCGGTCAACAGAAGAAACCGAAACAAGATCTGGATCCAATCCAGATCCATCCTCCATGCCCTGAGCTTAAGGACTAGCTAACAAGCGGGATCAAGCTTCTAGCCTAGCAATGTCCCATGCCGCCGCCAGCACCTTCGGCCTTCTCTTGCCCCTGGCGAGCACCATCTTCGCTATGCACATATCCACTACCTCTAAGGTAGATAGAATGAATGGTAACTGAGATCTTCCCTTGTATACCTCAAAGGTGGGAGCCTCCATGCCAAGCACATGTCCCTGAAAACGAGAAGTGGCATGCATGCGGTCCACGAGTCAAACTAGTCAAGTCAATAGGCCTGTCCAACGCTTGGTTTCAAGTTAGGTATGGGACCCAAGGGGTTGTGGGTCCCTACCATTCCCTCCCCCTTAAAAAGACTTTTTGTTTATGGAAGGAAATCTGGGAATCTCTGTCCAAGATTAAACTCGTTTAAGTGTCCTCATTTTCGGAATCACCTTTTCAATGAAGCAGGTACTTGGTCACCTGCCGGTTTTTGAGCCCACGTTGACATACATCGACAATGGCCTGTGGTTCAGAAGGTACAAAGGGTGATAGATCTCTAATTGAATTAGCTCATCTGCCTGAATCAAATCATCCTTCGCACGAAGTTGTTCCTTTAAACGACTTAAGTGAAAGATTAGATGGATTTTGATTCCTTGAGGAAGATCTAGCTGATAAGCATTATGATTAAATTTCTTTACATTATGGAAGGGCCCTCAAAAATCGAGGGGATAAATTATGACATTTCCTTGTTCTCAATACCTTAGAATCTTTTGGAATTCTAAGGTAGACCTTTGAGGCTTTCGCTTTTGATTGGTGTAAAATTGGGCTCTATCTTAAGCCATTTTTACGTTATCTTGAGTGACAAGCAATTTCTTGCATATCCTGCAAGAAATCCAGTGTTGCACTAACCTTGAGACCTTTTGAGGCGAATGGAAATGGGGGCACGAGGCTGGAAACCATACATCAACATGAATGGAGTATAACCTATTGCTGAGTGCTTTGCATTGTTATATGCAAACTCAACCATTGGGCTACCTTTCCCAATTCGATTGTTTCTTGGAAACGCATATAAAGGAATTGGAAGATAGGATTGAGAAACAAAAAGTAGGTCCATATATCCGGATGGATGGATGCGCTTTCTTGCTACCGCTCCGAACAGTTCACAGTGCTAGAGACTTCGGGTCCCCGTGTTCGGGAGTATCCCGGGGCCCTATGCATTGATGGTATACATTCATCTTTCACAGCAGGTGATTGATTTTATTCCTTAGCTTTATTTATTGTTTTTTGTGGAGACTCGTGAGAGTCAGGATCGAGGGTTACCCACTTTCCCAGGGTACAGATGGGATTTTGTGTAAAGACCTTTGACTAGATCAGCTAGTGCTCGCCGATCTGGAGGAGTTGCATGCCTATACAGGGAGTCTCTTCGTGCGATCATTGAGTTCGTCCGACATGACGAGCATGCGCGTTATATTTGGATCCGCATTGTTGGGTAGGGAATTGATTTGGATAGGGACCTCTTTATTGCGGCATGTTATTTTCCTCCATAGTCTTCATCTTTTGCTGAGGGATTGGTTCACCCTACCTTGATCTCACATTGGACATTGTCAAATTCGTAGAGCGGGGGCATATCTTCCTCATTGGGGATTTTAATGCTAGGACATCATTGTGACAGTCAGAGTTTCATGACACCAGCGACCAGCTCCGCGTTCACACTCTTGACAGTGATGGGATGGGAGGACCTATCACCCCATATGGTGAGTACTTATTATAGTTTGACTATCTCATGGGATCACCATCATCCATACCTCTTGTTACACCCCCCTGCTTGTTGAGACCCTGCCTTTGTTGCCTGTCCACCCCCCCTTGCACTCGCTGCCTCCTCTGATGCAACACCTTCCCTGCCTCTGCTCTTCGTTCCCCTCTCTCATCTTCTTCTTCTTCCACCTCTTCTGCATCTTCATTGATCTCCAGTCCTATCAATCTGGCCATTCCTACCGGCCTCGTTCCTATTCCTATTTCCCACGAATCCACAGTTCCCCCATCTACAGTACCTATCCCATACACTCCCTCCAAATCAACTGAACTATTTTCCTCCTGGGAAGCTAACCAAATGAAAGCGGATTTCCAGCTTTTGAAACAGGAATTTTCACAACTGCAGGGAATAGTGGTCACCTTACTCAAAGAAAAGAACCTGTTGCAATCCAAAGTTGCCTCATTGGAACAAGCGATCAGTACTAAACAAGTTGCGGCCTCGGAATCGGCTACCACCATGATATGGGAACTTGAAAATAAGATGGAACAACATAAAGAAGAAACCCTCTTATGGGCAACAGTATTGAAGAAAGGCACCAAGCCTAGCGCTCCCATCTCCTCGGTCATCTCAGCCACCATTTCGGAAAAGCGGTAAAGGGAGCAAAAGGCACATAACATTAGGGTTCGTGGCATACTGGACACACAGGATGCCATTGCCGAGGCTACGAGATTTCTCGAGACCACTCTAGGACATGTGACAGATGGGCTAGATACAGCTTGGAGGACCACCAGAGATGCAGCTACATTGATTGTTCGCTTCACATCCCTAGACAGCCGCAGAGAGGCTTTACGCTGTAGAGCCTAGTTACGTGGCACTACCATATATATGGATGACGATCTTACCTACATCCAGGTTGAGGAGAGGCGTAAAGCCTTCCAGGTGGCTCGAGAGACTGGTAGACGGGTTATATATCGAGATGGCCAGATACGTTTTGTTGCTGGTACCCCTAGCAGTTCCCAGAGCTAGGAATTCGGGGCCCCCGGGATTGGGAGCATCCCGGGGCCCCATCCATACCATCTTCAGATTGGGGTATGGAACTGTGATGGCATCCACTCATCTTCTACAGCAGGCGATCTGATTGACTTTATCACTGGTCGAGACCTATTGTCTTTCATGGAGACTCACGAGAGCCAGGTGCGCGGTTCACCCACCTTCCCTGTATACAGATGGGATTCAGTATACAGATATGAGACTAGATCAGCCAGTGGCCGTGGTTCGGGAGGAGTGGCTTGTCTATACAGAGAGTCCCTCCATCAGATGTTTGAGTTTGTCAGGCATGATGAGCATGCTCGGTATATTTGGCTTCGTATCATAGGACGAGCGATTGGTTTGGACAGGGATATCTTCATTGCTGCCTGCTATTTTCCTCCAGAGTCCTCCTTTGTTGAGGGTGTTGGCTCACCTTATTTGGACCTTTCAGTGGATATTATCAGATTTGCAAAGCGAGGGCATATTTTCCTCACTGGGGATTTTAATGCTTCATGACAGTCAGAGCTCCATGATGCTACAAATTAGATGCGAGTCCATGCCCTTGATAGTGACAGCTTGGAGATCACCAGGTTTTTTGATGATTGACTGGGACCTATTACTTCATATGGTGAGTACTTGTTACAGTTTGGTGAGGCACATGAGTTAGCCATTTATAATGGCCTACCTCACTGGCCTAATTCTGGCAACTATACTTGTCACCCTCACAGTGGCGGTCATAGTGTGGTTGATTACCTCATGGGGTCACCGTCATCCATCCCCCTCATTCATAGATTCCATATCTCCCCTACCACCCTCTCTGATCGTTCGTTCTTATCCTTCGCTATTGGCCACCTTCCACCATTACAACCTCTACACCAGTCCATCCTTCCCCGTGCACCCAAATACACCTTCCACCCCCTCTCCATCCCACTCTACCAGGAATCTCTCGCCTCCTTACTTCACTCTTTTCCACACAGTGAACCGCTTGAGTCACAAGCCGCCTTCCTCACCACCTGTCTCCATACTGCTGCTACTTTCGCTTTCCCCTCTAAACCTCATAAACACAAACCAGTGCATCCACATTCATCCCGACCTTTCCATCCACCGTGGTATGACGTGGAATGCCGATCCCTTCACCACTCTGTCACACATGCTCGTTTCCACGCCCGCCATCTCCTCCGCTCCTCACGACAATTGCACAATCGTACACTCCGTCCCAAAAAACGTGCCTATGATGACTCCGAAGGTAACCGTCTTGTGAACCTCCTTCTCAGCTCCTCCTCTGGTGCCTTTTGGCGTGAGTTTATCCCTTGTGCCCCACCCCCTCTACTGGACGATCTACATATCTGGACCGACTATGCTACCCAGCTTTACACTATACTCACTGATACGCCCATCTCCATCTCTCTGTAGGAAATCAAAGTGCCAAGATCCTTCTAACATTCAATCTCCATGTACAAGAAGAAGAAAAAGAGGAAGAAGAAGAAGAGGGAGAGGGAGAGGGTTAGGTGCCCTCAAGGAGAGAGAAAGTAGTAGCAATGCTTGAAAGGGAATGAATTACAAATGAACAAAGAGTACATATAAATAGGCCTTCCAAGGGCCTAGACTCTTCCAAACTCTAAGTTCTAGAACCTTCCAAGACCCACTACTAATTATAGGGCACCCCCAAAAGTCAAGATAGGGTCCCTTAACATAGTTTAAATAATAAACCTAACCCATGGTTACACAAGTCTCGACCTTTTGGGTCAAAGTAACCTATGAGAAACTATCATTATCATTTATTACTTCTAACACCCTCCTTAAATGATAATGTAAAAAACATAACATGACATGAAGTATGAAAAATTGCAACAAAGATGCAAAGTGTTGCATGCTGCCCAAAACTCCATGTAGCCGAAAAAGAAAAGATGTAGCTTGTTGTCCAAGCTTAATGTAGTCGAAGTAGCCGAAATCTCAGCCCCAATCATGCCCGATGTAGAAGAGATGTAGAATACGAAGTGCGGTAGCATCAAGTCGAAAAGTGGAGACAAGCATGCTCCATCCAAAGTAGGTAATCAAAAAACCAGCCACAAACCGAAATATGGATTTGCAATCCATCAATGGTTCCCACATGATTCCATAAGTCTTCTTACCACAAGAAACATAAAGAAGAGTATGATACTCTTTTACCATCACATCCTCCCGAATCTTACTATCAATGATCTGCTCACCAACACTAGGTAAGACAACACCGTCATCATAAGAAGTAAGCATCAAGACATGAAAATCAGCATAAGGTACTGATTTTGGTGAGGCATGTGTGTTTCCTCCAAGGTAAAAAGATGCTTTGCTATCCCGCAAAGACTCGGACAACCAACAAGAGGCTGTAGCAGGCTGTCCAACAGCCACAAAATCACCAACACTTTGCTGTCCAAAGTGTTCCAAATGTGAACCTTGCTGTCCAAAAACCTTCCGCAGGCCGTTCCCAATGCATAACAGGATGCTCACGATGTAACATTGGCTGAAAATGATCAATAAACTATGGCTAAATCTGGTGTCTACCATCTTCAAGAAAAAAACCAACAGCTTGCCACTTTGAACACCCAAATAATCTAGCAACACGCCACTTTGAACCAATGTACTAATTGACATGATTTTTTCCCCTCCTCCATTAGTACAAAATGGCTTCAAAGAATGCTTGATTTCAGCCTTTTCCAAAACATTATCTTGAGAAGCTTGCTCATAAAGTTCTTCACTAATGCATCCATCACTTGCAACAAATGGCTCAAGAGAAGAAGAATGCTTTACCATACCAACATTCCGATGCAAACTTGTACTTGTAGAAAGACAAGGATCAAACTTTGCATGACTTTGCCCTTCTACCTTCAAAGAGGATGAACTAGAGAGGAGAAAGCATGATGATGAATCCTTTATTCGGTACATCTTTAAAAGTGTTTCCCAAGCACTTTTAGAGGTCTTGCAAAATCTCAAATGATATAAGATAGATCTTGTTACCAATAAAATCTCGATCATCACGTCGATGCAATATCTTAGCTTGCAACTCCATGAAGAATAGTTGGTGCCATCCAACATATCTTCACATGAACAAGTACGAATTGCTCCCAAATCTCTTGCCATAAGAACCAGCCAAGAAGATAAACTTTTTCAAACCCTAAATGTGCCCTAAAAGACACAAAAACCAGCAAGTATCAAATCTGACAAATTAGCACCGGAATGTGTCGAAACCATACATTAGATGGATGTAGGAACTCACCCTCCTACAAGCCTTGTGTGCTGAAAATTTCAGCCTGAAATTGCATTACAAACTCAAAAACCAGCAAGCAAAGAATCAGGTTAGCCTCCAACAAAGCTTTTTTTGGAACCCTTCTTTCTTGCCAAAAAGTGTGAACAATACAGACACGGATAGGGCTGTTGCAACACCCTACAAATGGTAATATGCTGTCCAATTTTCAGCCTCGGAATGTGATCGGATCATCACAAAAAAATTAGCGCCTTCTTCCACACCTGGAAACAAGCAAAAAGAAGCGGATCTTCACTTTGTAAAATCAGCAAGGGTGCTGATTTTTCAGCCAAATCAGAAGAATAGAAATTGCTTGTAGATGGGCGCCCTCCTGCAAAGGAGCAAATCTGAAAAATAGGGCAGCAGCGGACCAACGGAAGTAGGATAAACCTACACGGATGTGGGCGACCTAAAAGAAGCCCCGAAGAAGATAATTAATGGCGCCTTCCTGCAACCTGAAAAATCAGCAAATAACAACCTGATTTTTGGGCGCCCAAAATCCTGTTATCTTCTTTGATGTGTGGCGCCCTCCTGCAAACCGGAAAAGAGTCAAAAAACGGATCTTCACTCCAAAAAATCAGCAAAGGTGCTGAATTTTTGTGATCCCTAAGTGAAGACGATCTCTTTTGGTAGGGCGCCCTAAATCAAGCATAGAAGATCCATGGCTCTGATACCATGTAGGAAATCAAAGTGCCAAGATCCTTCTAACATTCAATCTCCATATACAAGAAGAAGAAAAAGAGGAAGAAGAAGAAGAGGGAGAGGGTTAGGTGCCCTCAAGGAGAGAGAAAGTAGTAGCAATGCTTGAAAGGGAATGAATTACAAATGAACAAAGAGTACATATAAATGGGCCTTCCAAGGGCCTAGACTCTTCCAAACTCTAAGTTCTAGAACCTTCCAAGACCCACTACTAATTATAGGGCACCCCCAAAAGTCAAGATAGGGTTCCTTAACATAGTTTAAATAATAAACCTAACCCATGGTTACACAAGTCTCGACCTTTTGGGTCAAAGTAACCTATGAGAAACTATCATTATCATTTATTACTTCTAACACTCTCCTCGATCTTCAGACTTCACCTTTTTCACCCTGACCTGGTTCGGGCAGCAATCAAAAAGTTGAAAACTCACCGCACCAGGGACATTGAAGACCTTGAATCTGAGCTATTGATTCACGCCTCCGATACTCTTGCCCCTACCTTATCCACTCTCCTTAACCATGCCGTTGTTGAGGGCTTCCCATCCTCTTGGTGCACCAACATCATACATCCTATCCATAAAAATGGTGACCCCATGGTATCTGGTAATTACCGCACTATTATGATTGGCCACGTTCTCGCGAAGCTATATGGCACCATCCTCCAGTTTGCAGTTAGCTCAGAGGCAGAGTCCAGGGGATTACATGCTTTGGGTCAGGCAGGGTTCCGCGCACATTATTCCACTACAGATCACATATTCACACTTCGAGCCTTGATTGAGAAAGCTAGACACAGGAGAGAAAAGGTTTACTGTTGTTTTGTGGACTTCAGGAAAGCCTTTGATTTGGTCCCACGCTCCTTACTTATCCAGAGAGTCCGAGACCTGGGTTTCTCTACAGATATTATCCTAGCTGTCATGGCTCTCTATGAGAGGGTTTTGGGTTGCTTCCGTCATGGTAGTGGCATATCTGAGCAGATCTGGAGTACTATCGGGGTTAAGCAGGGATGCTCTCTCTCACCAGTTCTCTTTGGATTATATATTGACAAGCTAGCAGGTCATCTCTCAGTGCGGAGGGGACGGTTGTCGGCTTGGCGACATTCTGATTGCCATCCTTCTCTATGCGGATGATGTGGTACTAGTCTCCCGTACCAGAGAGGGATTACAGGGACAGTTGGACTGTTTACACACCTTTTGCACTCAGTGGGGTCTAGGGGTGAATCTCTCGAAGACAAGAGTTATGGTCTTCAATACCTCTCGGGCCTTCATGCAGCGCTAGGAGCTTACCTTTGACGAACAGCCCCTAGAGGTGGTCTCTTCATACACTTACTTGGGTGTGCTCTTCTCTGGTCCTACCTTCAGTATGAGACAGGCGGCTACTTCTAGACTTGGGAAGGGCCACTCTTCCCTAGTCCAGCTGGAGAGACTCTGCTTCCGTAAGTCTATTCGAGATGCCCCGAGTAAGTGCAGACTGTTTGACACCATCATCACCCCCTCAGCATTGTATGCGGCAGAAATATGGTGTACAGGACTATCATCCTCACATTGGTCCAGCATTTCACGCCTATAGACCACCATGTTAGCTCGCATGATTCGAGCGAAGCCCTCGGTTCCACATGAGATCATCCTTGCGGAGTTTGCCACCCCCCCTATTCAGATTGAGGCAGCCTTCCAGCTCATCACGTACATCCAGAGAGCTTAGGCACTTCCTGATACAGAAAAGCGGTATACGCGGATTGCACTCGTGTCCTCTCATCACCTTCAGACTCAGGGATACAGGCTATCATGCTTCTCTCAGGCATCACACTTTCTCATGGAAGTATTTGGTATCACTATCACTGATCTCCCTTTGGGTACACACCAGTATATTAGATGTTTTTTATACAGAGCATATCTCGACCGTACTTGGCGACATCAGCTGGGGGTTAAGTCTGACTACTACCGGACTCACTTTCTGGAGCAGGATGCCACTGGTCTTCCAGTTTTACCTCGCTATTTGTCCTCTGGGCTATCACACGGTCTCCGTTTCACTTTGGGACAGTTTAGAGTCTCCTCCCATCAGTTGGCTATTGAGACAGGTAGATTCCAGGGTACACCACGAGAGGAGAGACTATGCTTGCTATGTCCCCTTCACGAGATAGAGTCCGAGGAGCATTTCATTTTCAGATGCCCCATATATTATGAGATTAGAGGGAGATATCACTGTCTATTCCGTGACATGCCTACTACACTCAGAGCACTGATTGGTTATGAGGACTCTCGTTGTGTCACACTTATGCTACGAGAGATGGTCTTGCTGCGCCAGGATATGTACCAGTCAGCTAACCAGCCACATCCTAGCTCTCAGGCTCAGATTACATCCTTCTTCACCAGGACGGACACGGTCTGATGACGATGACGATGACATACCACCTCACCGATGTCAGAGACAATGTATCACTCATAGTCATGCTGCAGTTCGCACTTCACGCCATGTTACGAAAGCACAGTTTTCACCCTCCTAGACGACGTCGGCAACGGTCCATGTTACCTCATGTTGCAGCTCGTATCACATCTTTCTTCAGCAGTAGCACTACATGATATTACTCTACTCCTGGCAGCTATATGGATAGTTGGCAATTTGTAATTTATAGTTATGTTGTTCATTTCTCTTTTATGCATAGTTTTTTCTTGGAGACATTTATATACGCTCCCACGGTTTTCACATACTTGACATGTACTCCATTTGGTCTTATATGCCTTTTGGCATGGAAAAGACATTAATAAAGCTTTCTCTCTCTCTCTCTCTCTCTCTCTCTCTCTCTCTCTCTCTCTCTCTCTCTCTCTCTCGCGCGCGCGCGCGCACGCTTGTGGAATGGCTCGAATTGGGGGCTCGGGTTCCAGAAATCATCAGTCGGGTTTGAACCCAATTTCGATTCGATCCGGTACTGCGGATCATGGATTTGGATAGGAGAAAAGGATGATTGTAGATCGGTTATGGAGCGATTTCTTGGCGTAACAAGACACAAACTACGATAGCATTGTCTTCGATAGAAGTTGAATACAGGGCGACTACGAAGCTTGCCTGCAGGTTTATGTGATTGAGGTGTTTGTTGGATGATATGCAGATTGCTTAAGTGAGTCCAATATTGATGTACTGCGATAGCCATAGTTGCATTTAGCTTGCCAGTAGATTATGCCAAGACAAAACACATTGAAAGTCATAGTGGGGAAATTCCACTCGAGAAATAGCCATTAAAGGGGGGGGGGTGCTGAAATATAATGCTTAAGAATACCGTAAAACGTATAAACCTTTTGCCGAGGATCACTTGTCATTAAGATTAATGCAAACTGGAAGCAATTTGCTAATCAGTAACTGTATGCTGAGGCAGCATGAAAGCTAAGCTACACCAATCATAAGCTACTAAGCTACTACTTCAATGCTAAGAAGTATTGAAAAATAGTCAACCTGCTAGATTGAAGGAGGGGAGCACTATTGTAGATTCATGGGGCTGTATCAGGGCTAGGTCAGTGACCTACCATTGTGACCAATTGCTACTGTCCAAATGCCAAGTAATAATATACAATCAAATCTGGTGCTCCAGCCTGACTAATTGCTACTAATGTGTTGACAACTCCCCTTCTCGAAAGGGTATTATCTTAGTGCCAGTTTTAGAAAATGTTGATGCCAGAAAATAGAATATAATGCAAAAGTGAATATATGAAAGAAGTCACTGCCAAATATTATGGTGAAGAAAAACCTGAAAAGCAAAAACATAATACCATGGACAGTATGTACTGTAGAATGAAAAGTTGCAGCCAAAAACATCGGATCCATCAACAGATACCTGTTGTCTTTAATCACCACTATGACTGGTCCAGGAATCCTGTTTAAAATGAACGATATAACAAAGCATACTCAGAAAGTCTGCTGCATTTATTGAGACCCCGTGGTCCATATGACAACTGCCGCCTTAATGGAATAGCGGGACGACTCACAAAAAACTCCAAGCTAATTGTATAGACTAGGAGTGCTACATATTTCCAGAATTGGTAGTAGATCATCATCCTCAACGTATAGAGCATTCCAAGTGAGTCGTATAATAGCATGTACTATTAGCAAGAAGTGTGCCTGGAAAATATGCATAGACCCCAAGCCTGCCACAAAGATGATGAAGGTTATAGAAGTAGTGAAAGTAGCATATGGCTCTGAGGATCCCAAGAGAATCGAAGTGAACCTTGAAAAAAGGAACTGTATACAAGTTGGTTCTAGATACAGAAAGAGCTAAGAGTGGCAGTGTACTGTAAAGAAGACTGTAGTATGAATTACCAATTAAGATCATTTGTAGGAGGTTAGCTTTGAGTAGATCTGCCGTACAAGTACAGTAGTTGCTCAAATATTGCTTGAACAGTGTCATGTGTAAGTTTCGTCATGGCAATGAATCATGATCCATGTAGCCGAACACATACATGGTGCTTGAGCTTTGAACCAGGTGTCTTATCATGCTGGTCCTTTATCTCATATGTGTCAGAAAGTTGCATCCTTACCTCATGTGTCTCATCATGCTGATCCTATACCTCATATATATCAGAAACATGTGCTAGATACCTGTGTTGGTGCCTCATGCCTCAGCTGTAGATGTAAGAGCAGGACCAAAAGCAGCAGGATGAATAATGCCATTGTTTGGGACCGTAGCCATCCTCTCCCATCATCGCCGGGTCCTGAGTCAACTTCTCATCCCATTGGCTTTAGTCTTGAGCTAACCTCTCATCCCATTGTCTTTCCAACCTTTCTGAAACGATGGCAAATTCTTACTTAAATGAGAGCATCACAATTGCTGAGTATGGAAACTGCAATGTCCCAAGTTTTAGATATCTAATCAAATAAATACTCCAATGACCTACTATAGGGAGGAGTTTTCAGATAAAGCGATATTGAAAAGGTATGCCTAGAGACGAAAGAGATGCAATGTCAAAAACCCCTGAAATTAAAACTCCCAGTTTTCTATGTTTAGATATTAGAATGACAAGTTGTAATATGAGGCACAAGGACACTAGTGTAGGATGAATAGTGATGTAAAAGTTTCAGAAAACAATTCCAAGAAGTATGACCAGGATGGAGTGTCGTTATTAGCTAATGAAAACTTGAAATATCAGGTAACCTTTAGATATTGGATTCTGTATATATGTGGTTTAAGAAAAGCATCCTACTATAGGAGGAACATCAACGTCAAAAGTAAAAATAAAATGATAAAAGCAAAATACGAAAAAGATGGTGTCAAATTGCTGAAAATTTGAATTTGATCTTTGGTTACTAAAGATAGCAAATCTAGCACCATTAACAGACGTTGGAATCAGGAGCTGTAAAATGGAATAAAAGGACAAAAAGAAGAACTATGTACAAACAGATCTAAAAAAGGAAACAAAAAGTGTGAAAAAGGCAAGTGTAAAAACCTTCAAGAAGCTGAATTTTACACACTTGAATCAAGATTTCTGCTAAGTGCAATAAGAGTCCACTAATGATATAAAAAGTGCCATAGAAGTCCACTAAGAAGTACAAAATCAAAATGGATTTTTTGGCGGCCTACCTCTAGCTACTCACAATGATAAAATTCCTTGTTATGAATAGGGAGGAATGTTTTTGGGAATATAATTTCTATCTTGTACCCCCCATGTAATATATTTCATGGATTAAATGTGAGTATCGTACTTAATTCCAGCTGCTAGTCATGTTTCATCAATGTCTCAAGGAAACTGATTATTAATTTTTGTTTACTACATTATGACATGTGGCACATAGGTCCATGAGTTCCATAAGCTCCTACCTTGATGTAAGACCATAAATAGGGCCCAAATTTCGAGGTAGAGTAGCTGGTTTTGTATGCGTGCTGTCATACTATGAGTGAGTAAAGATCTTGTGAGGACAGCTATCAAAGACATTGTGCTTTGAAGCTATTCAATAAAAATTGAGATTCATGCTTGCTTGGTTCACCACGTGTGTGACTTACCTATTGTATTATTAAGACATCAAATTTATAGTTGCAAACAATATGGAAAGTGACTGATATACATAAACTTAAAGCCAGAAACAAAGTACAGGAGTTCTTCCCCAAAACAAAGCCTAAACACAAGAAAACGACCAATAGCTCTTTATGAGAATAGTAATATGATAGCAAGTTACAATCAAAGTGTCATGTAAAAATAGTAGACAACAAATTTATGATAATATAGCAATCTCCAACCAAAATTACAATACAATCAACAACATGCTTGTGTGCTGGCTTTCCTTAAAAGAAGCCATCCCACAAAGGGATCAAGACCATACAAATTATTGAGTGTAAAGTGCTGCGAGTGATCTTCCTTAGTCATACCCTTTAACAAATAATGAGGTCTTCGTCGTAAATGGGCATATGAATAATAATTTTTGAGGGATCAAATGAATTAACGGCCTTGATATTGTCTTTACTTTTCATAATCATATGCATCAAACCTTTCTGCTAGAAAAGTACTTTATGTCAACATCACAGTAACACAATTTGCACCACATAATACAAAGAATAGGAGAATACTGTAAATTGTGTAAAGCATCACACTGATAATAATAATCTAAATTAAACTGATCATAGCTTTTTCCCTCACTTCTAAAAGTGGTAATTCAAATGCTTTTAGACTAATATAACTTTGAAAAGTCAAACTCTAAGTCTAATATGAAAATTGGCCTCAATTGTCAAATAAACAAATATGTCCAAAATAGCAAACTAGTTGACAAATTCTCACACTCCCTCTTCAACTAGTTTTAGCATAGATTTAGCCATACTACTTTGATCCAACTTTAGAATGATCTTCATCCTAAATGTAGACCTCCTTTCGATGGTTCTATAGTAGCTTTCATAATTGATATAGAGAATAGTGTCCACATGGGATGCTTCACTATTCCTTACATCAATTTTGCATGTCAAGAAGTAATTAGAAGTTAGAACATGAAGAACCAAATAGAATATAAATGAGATGATTCCTCCATGATTCTAACTTTGAACTCTCTGGAAAATAACAGCAACCAAACAACAAATGTGGGTGATGACCACTTGCTTGCATGTCTCCAAACAATCAACAAGCTAGAATGAGGGTAGGCAAAGGCTGTGACCCACGGGCCACACTCACTACCTTGATCCACTGTGACCAGCTGCTAGTGTCCAAATGCAAAATAATATTTATGGGCCCAAGACCCAGAATTTAAGGCCTGCTGTTAAATATATCATATAATAGCGTGGAGACAAGGTCCAAACTGGTTGCTGTTTCAAATTCAGGCCAAAGCAGATATTTACAATGTTTCTGTTTGACTTCTATGCAGTGTACAAGTGTTGATGATTTTGTTTTGCAGGATGATGGGGAAATGTACGATGAGTTTGGCAATTTGAAGAAGAAGTTTCGGATAAAAGCAAAGCAAGGAGAGGCTATAGGACAAAACCAGCAGACAGCACCTGGCATGGGTAAAGCTGGCTGGGATATTGAGGAGCTCGGTGTAGTAGAAAAGGAGAAGAGGGATAAAGGTAAAGATAGAAGCAGAGAGTTTTATGCAGATAGGGAAGGAAGTCGAGATAGAAGTCAAGATCGAGACGAGTATAATGGATATCAGTTTCCGAGGGATTATGACCAGGAGTATGATCATGAAAAAGATAGAGTTCGAGAGAGAGGAAGAGAGCGAGATCGATATGGTGAGAGGGACAGATCCAATGATTTAGATCGTGGCAATTTTGAAAGAGGTAAAAGCAGGGAACGACAATGGGATAAAGAAAAAAGTCGTTCCGGAGATAGAGATCGTGAGAGAGAGAGGGATCGGGATCGAGAAAGAGATTGCCTCAGAGAGAGAGAGCGACTAAGAGCTAGATAGGTGTGACTTTGTGCATTGTGATTAGCATTGTGTTTTGCAATTTCTGGTTGTCTGGATTCTGGACAATGCTGACAAGCCGATTTTCCTGTATTTCAATGCAATTTCCACTGGTTTATTTTTTTCCGTTACATGGTCATTTTTTGAGAGCATGATCTTTCAGTACTAAGCCACATTAGTTGCAATTGGAGTTATTCTGAGCAGTTATGTTCATGGGAGGAGTCAAAGTGTCTATTTCAAGTGGATTTTAAGGCGAACTTTGAAACTGGCTAGAGAACTTAATTTTTTCTGGAATGAGGTGCGTTTTTCCCATAAAGTCTACTGGAGCTATAGTTAGTCGTGACTTGTGACACATTTTTTTTTTTTTTGGCTATAAACTATGTTGAACTTTACAATTAACCTTGTATGTCCATGTAAATCTGGGTGAAATCAAACTCCAGAACCCAAGGTGAGAAAAGTAACCATCAACCGACAGGGCCTTTGTCAATGGGCCAAATTATACTTTTTGCATCATAAATTTTAATGACGACACCGACTTTACCCAAAGGTTATGAATGGTTTCAGTATGCAAACCTGAGTTCTCAAGTTATATGTATTCTGGAGTCCATATTTTAAGATTAAATCCTTCTCATCGATGAGGCTGCCTCGTTCGGTTTAGATAAATACTTTATGCAATAAAGAAATTGGCAACGCTGTGCTAAATTTATAGTTTGATGCTAATAATGTTACCGAAACTTCAATAAGGTGTTATAGTACTCCATGCTGTGAAATTTCCTCCTTACAGTGATGCAAAACATATGCTCTGTGGTGTGTATGTTTGTGCAGAATTGCTGGAGTTTGATTGTGACTTGCTATTTTCTTCAGTAGAATGACATTGTTAACAAAACTTAAAAGCTTTTCAGTGTCCTATGCGATTGCAGTAGCTTGTTGTCCGTATCAAGCTTTGAAATAGACACTATGACATTGAAGCCTTCTCAGAGCGTAGACATGCTTGTGCAGAAGACTTTTGCAGTTGATACGTTATGTGCAATCGATAGACATTGAATACCTTTCTTTTTTAGAAAGAGAAATAAGCCCTTTGGAGGAACATTTCTGTCATGCCACCTTGTAGATGTCTTGTAGTGGGATTGCTTTGTCAATCAAGTAAGCATTGGTCAATCCTATGAATAACTGACAGATGAAAAGTGTTTGAAACGGGAAAGAATCGGCAACTTTGGGAAAGAATCGGCAAATCGGCTTTAGGGTTTTTTTTTTTTTAAAGGGAATTTTTTAGCCTTATATTATAGCAAAAACAATTACTTTTTTGGAGTTTAAGTGGGAATGTACATTATAATCAATCGACATTCAATCTCGAATGTACATTATGATATATCTTGAATCCAATGGCGATTTCAAAGCGGCGATTGGTGTACATAAGTCTTATTCTAGTTTAGAATGTATGTTTCCATGCTTGGTTAGGGTTTCCTTTTGAAGTTCATGAAGCTTGAGTGCTAGGTGCATTTGGAGATCAAAAGCATCAGTAAAACTTTTTGGAATTTTGGAGGTTTTTGTCGATGATAGTGAGATCTTATGTGCCAGATCGCTATAATCCCACTAGTACCCAAATGTATTGTGTAAATCGATGTATATATCAAATAGTGCAACTAGTTTTATGCAAAACAAAAATGTTGTTTGAAGAGGGGCTTTCTGTACAAAATAATGAGAGCTCTAACAAAGGGAAATCTCATCTCTTTTTGCAAGTGTCTCTTATCAATCCGATTCTTTGCCATGTACTTTTTGCAACATACTTATTATGGAATCTGTCGATTCTTTATCTTTCACCTCAATTTGGTGTAATACTTCGCTCAATTGTCCACTGTAATTGCTTTTCCTTATGGTAAGGCCACCAAGCATGGAAGGAATAAAAAGTTTTTATTGGCGCAATCCATCAAAGTTGAATGCTCAATGGTGATTTGAGTTGACTTGTTGGTTGGAGGTATACTTTTTAAGAATGGAGTTCCATGATCCATCCAAGCTTGGCATTTGCAATCTGCAATGCACGTCAAAGGCTAGTTTGACTTTCAAAGAAATGCAAAAATTTTAAAACCATGTCATTTGAATGGCAAACTAGATAATCGCCTTTCAATTTGAAAGGTAACTTTACAAAGTCAAATGTCATGCTAGTAGTCTAAAGTTTTAAAAAATTTATTGCAAAAAATAACAAAATTATATGTATTAGTGGTTGAAAGGTTTGTACATTTTTTTATTTGAAAGGTACCCTTGAAATATACATGTAATGTGAATGGTAAAAAGAGAAAAAACACATCAGGCTGAAAGGCAAGGGGGCATGTCAAATTCCAAGCCTAGATCATCCATCCTCCAAATTTTAAATGACCCGCTCCCATGTGTTTTTTAAGTTATGCCCACTCATGGAGGTTGGGGCTAGAGATGCCAAGATTCACATAAAATCAAAAGTTTCTATTTTCAATGTGCAAATTGCAATAGATTCAAGAGTAGGTGTGGATGAGAATCCTTTGCAATGTGATTGAAGAGTGCAAGCAACGCCTGACCTTATCCAAAGAGTGCAAGCAAGGCTTGGCCTTATCCAACAGTGGAAAATGCTGCTTGGATCTCATCATTATCTCTCTACAACATCAGGGGTGATTTTGTACCCATGTTTACACCCTTAGTCACAATGTAAATTAAATATGCTTCATTGGACTCTCATTGTCGGAGTACATAAATCTACTAAGAAATTTGACATACTCGTACCCAACAACTATCACACATATTTGTCATGTGAAAACCACCCAACATTGAGTATAACATAGGCCGCATATTTATGTATGGCCATTGATAGTCATCAATCTCATGGCACATTGAGCTAATTTGTGCTTATTTTTACTCTACAAACATTGTGAGCATGTTTCTTATATGCTCAAAACTTTGAACTTCACCGAGAAGTTCATGACAACGTTTTGTTTTAATGTTTGGAGATGATGCCTCAAGTCTTTTTTAGATTTATTTTGCTTCAAGGGATATTTATCTAATTTCAAATTCTAGTCTATTCAAAGAACAAATTTGTTTGAACGTTGAGCCTATCCATGTGGCAAAAGATCAACTACATTATTTGATTTCCTTATAGAAGTGGTTCACCACTCAATGACAATAAGACAACAAAAATAACAAAAACCTACACCTGTTTGAGTATATAAGAAATTTTTTGATCGCATATTCGACTTCACCAACAAAGATCTTTGGATGTTTATCACCACTTTCAAATTCAACCAGTTTCCCAGCTTGATTTTGATAGTTCAAATCTGGAAACATGTGACTTTTTTTATCTCCCATTGTGAGAGCATTGGACTGATCTTATCCATTGACCATTTGGTTCATGTGAAAGTTGATACTTCGTCAAAAAAGTAGATATTTCCACTACAATTTCTACCATTTTGTTCATTATTTTGTTACTTATCTATGATTCTTATCATGATCTGAGAATAATATTCATATTAAAATGAGAATTTGTATGTGGAAAATAGTTGTGACTTTTGTCTATGATATTAGCATTCTCTCTCTCTCTCTCTCTCTCTCTCTCTCACACACACACACACACACACACACACACACACACACACACACACACACACACACACACACACACACTCTCTCTCTCTCTCTCTCTCTCTCTCTCTCTCTCTCTCTCTCTCTCTCTCTCTCTCTCTCTCTCTCTCTCTCTCTCTCTCTCTCTCTCTCTCTCTCTCTCTCTCTTCAAATATCAAACAAGTACTCAAAGATAGAATGATTTTTCAATTGTTTGTTTCTGTTCTGAAGTATAATCTCAAGTCTGAATAGTACAAAAAGTGATAAATTTATCAATTGGGTTTGATTCCCTCCAAGACATCACCTTCAGGTCAATCCAATCTACTTGAAGCTCTTGGTGTATTTCCACCAGACATTGGATATCACAGTTAAAAGGCTAAAAAAAACAAATAATTATAGTCTAAAACTATCCATAATTTCTTGTAGACAATTCATGTGAAAATTTAAAATCTAATTATGATCCTGAATGTGGATCTAGGGCCAATAGAAGTTGCACACAAATCACTTGTCAAATTTGTAGACAGTTCTACACACACAATCACTAGTTTAATCAAGATAACTCTACCAAAACCAGATAGAATCAAAACCAGTCATTTGGTGAAGGTTTATAATCCACAACACCTACATAACCCTCGTAGAGCCTCCATACTGGTTCAGAACCTTCACAATTTTTTTTGGTAATTTGTTTCACAATATTGAAGAGGCATGTCAAGTTTTTTTTCAAAAATAATTTGCAAAAATAGCACTTTGTCTAGTAGGCTACCCAAAATCCTCTATATTAGCTTGGAAATCAAATCATTTTGCAGAAATGCTAGCAGAGCTCTTGCCAAAATTTTTTTTCGAAACTTTTTTTTTGAACTTTTGAACTAGCCTATTTGTGATCATTCTAGCCATCATTACATGCTTGCAAACATGTCTAAAAAAAATCATTTTCACTCAGTTTCCTTCTGAGTTTGATGAATCTCTCACTCCCAAATCAATTGCTCAAAGGCTTGTGCCTCCTGAACACAATATCTTGGTGCTCCCTAACAAAGATAAAGTTACTGAATGGCTCCAAATTGCTGAGCTACCGCTCAAAGCAATGGGCCTTCATGCAATTTTCTTTACAAATGCAATCAATTTGGAATTAGAATATGTGTCCTTTGGTACCTAGGATGAGATCAAGAATCATTTTTACATCCAATACCAAGAAGTGACACACAAAGTGTGCATTTCTAAGGCTATCCATACAGCCACATACATTGTCACAGAGACACATCATACTCCATCTATTTCATTGATAGCTCTGTATGTGAATTCCACAGTCCCGTAACTGTACACCAATGATGGATATCTCATCGATACCATCACAGAACCATTTTAAAAGGCTGCAGTGCATCTGGTCAGTGCATCTAGTCAACCAATTTTTTGCGATAGATAGTCTTAGATTGGAGAGGATCACATTATTCATGTTGCATAGATTAGCTGAATCTCATCCAGAATTTGTTACTGGAATAGTGGAGCCCTACAACTACAAGTGCACTTAACCATCGTTGTTGAATTAAAGAAGACGATCAAGCCTAATACACGAAGGAAAATTCTGGTATGCCCATTCTTATCCACCCTAGCCGTAAATGTGATGGAGAGCAAGATCAAGAGATTCCAAAGAAAATTTGTGCTAATAAAAATGGCACTAGCGATGAGCAAATGGTAGGTGAGCTCATCTCAAAATAAATGTCAGATCTGCAACAAGATTGTTCTACCTCGCTCACCTTTTACGGTACAATGACAGTCCATTACGAAAATTCAGTTTTACAGTACCTTCAGCTTCGATTTTGTGTGAGCTGCTATCTCCAAGGTGAACAAACTTCTTAGTGTTGTAGGATGAATAATCGATAAACCATTCTTGATGGCTTGCCATGTGTTGCATTGCTCCAGAATCGAGGAACCACTCCTCCGATTGTTCGACATGGTGATGGTTCACCATGAAGGCCTCTTGCTCGTCGTCGTCTTCTTGGACTTTCTGCTTCGTGTTGGCTGTATTGGCTCCGAATGCTTCTTCTTGTCATTGTTGAACTTCAAGATCCAACAATCCTGGATTTCATGGTTCGTCCTCTTGCAGTAAAGTCTCTTCTTGTTCCGAGCAGATTGTAGATTTAGAGTCTTTTGTGACTGTTTCTGATTGCCGTTGGTTTGTTTGATTGCTGTTGGTTTGTCTGATAGCCTTCTTCTTTTGTTGTTTCCTTGTGTTCTTCTTTGAGAATAATGCCTGCGGGTCACTGATAGAGGACGAAGATGCTCCATTCCTTCTTGTCTCCTCATGTAGCATCATGATTATGATTCTAGACAATGTAATATCTGAGTGTGTGGAAATCATCATCACCCAATTTTTATATGAGGATGGCAGGCTAGAGAATAAGGTCATTACACCGTCAGAGTCTTCGACATTGAACCTACTGCTGCCATTTGCTCCAATAGAGTCTTGAATGGATTAATGTGATTCTGAACAAAATCACCTTTTAACATTATGAGTGAGAAGAACTTTCTCCTCAAATGCAGCTTTGAAGTGACATCTCTCACTTCACATAGTGTACTCAATATGTCCCAAACCTCTTTCAAAGATTGGGCTTGTTTGATATGGCCAATCTGTGTGTCGAAGATATTAAGGGTGATCAAGACAAATGCCTTGCCATCCTTGAGCTTCCATTTACAAATGGCTCAGTTGGTTAGCTTGGCATCCAAAGTCTCTTTGGTCCCAAGTTCGAACCTCCCCTTGAAAACCAAGAAGCATTTAGAAATGGCTTGCTCATTGACATTGGGAAGTAGTTTGGTTCCAACGACCATTTCCCGCAATTCCTTGGCCATCGGTACTACCCTCATTTTGAATTTCACAAATGGTAATTCGAAACATCGAGTTTGTCTACCATTAGAGCAGATTGTGATTGTGAATCCATTTGGAAGTGCATGATGAATGCATTCATTTTTAGTTAGATAGAAAATGTCTTGATTAACACAAGTATCAACTAGTGAAAAGCTAGTCGAGTATGAAATTGCCATTTGTCACCATTTTACATGTTGATCAAGGATTTCCATGTGAATGAGGATGATTCCAACGTGTGAGAGATTGTTCCCATGTGTGTACATATCTAGAAAATACCAGTAGCTTATCATAGGAGTTGATCTTCCTGACTAACCATCTCGACCGACTCCTGGGTTACAAATCTCAACTGGGTCCTACCTGTCAGATCTCGATCGAGTCTTCTCAGTCCGATCTCGACCGACGAGTCCTCTCAGTCCGTCGATTTCAACCCCGAGTCCTCTCAGTCCGATCTCGACCAAGTCTTCTCAGTCCACTCTCGACCGAACAATCTCAATCTCATCTCAACCGAGTCATTGTAGTGTCATCTCGACTGAGTCCACTTGTCAAATCTCAACCGATTCATTACATTGACTTCTCGACCGAGTCCTGACATCAAGTCTCGACCGAGTCCTGACATCCAATCTCGACCAAGTCCTGACATCCAATCTCGATCGAGCCTTCGGCCTTGGCATCTCGATCGAGCCGAGCACCTACTTGAAAGTCTACTCAATCTTTGACTAGACTTGTAGCCAAATTCCTTTGACTATGACTCACCTGGATACTGTGCAATTTGGTTCCACGCCAGTCACAATACTCTGAGCACTGTACCTTTTCTCCAGTTTACATTCAAACCCTTAAAAAAAAAACAAAAAATAATAATAATCATAAAACAAAAAAAAACCCCAACCACATAGCCACCAAGATCCTTCTGACATTACACATGGATCGTCCTTACGGTCCCAATTTGACAGATGATTATCAGCCCGAGATGGTGTCACCTTCCACTGAGCAAGCTAGACACAATCGGTACCCTCGAATGAAATCCCAAATACATGAGCCATCCACAAACCCATTCAAGAGATGGGAACCCACTAGGGCCGAACCTTCATATGACTGACCACATTTTCATGCTGCCAAGTCTTCTCACGCAAGAGCTCACCTAAATGGGGCTTCTACCAACCATGGACCTCATACTGAAAAACGCACACCAAAACTAGATCTCCCTAAGTACGATGGTCATTCGGACCCCTCAGAGATTTTTACAAGTCTTTGAGAACGCTTGTGATGTTTATGGCGAAACATCAAAATGTTGAAAAAGCTGATGCACCAGTCAACGATGATTTACTTGATGCATGTCTTTTCTAGATTGATGCCACTCCACTATGGGCTGAGGAAATCACTCAGTTCCTTACAACTGGCAGGCTAAAAGAAAATACAGTAGCCAAAAGAAAATCTTTGATAAAGGCGGACCTTTTCAACTTATCGCCACAGACAGTTGTATAAAAGGGGTGCTGACAATATTACACATTGATGCGTTTATGAATATGAGATACGACCTATGATTTCTTAGACACATGAGGCATTGGTGGCAGTCACTTTTCTGCCGAAGTGACTGTTGAGCTCAACAAGTGAAAGGTCCAGGAAAATGCAGGTGCCAAGGCGTTGGATGAATATTTGACAAAGCCACAACAATAGCAAAAAGCAACCCCCCCAGATGGCCGATACACGGGAATCAGAAAGGTTCGAGAGAAAATACCTCCGATGAGGGGCAGAAAAGACGACATCGATCAAGATCAATATTCCACGAGGACTGAGATCATTGTCGCTTTGCAACCGTAGCCAGAATGGCGAATTAAAGTCGTAAAGGATAGCAGGAGGCTGCACGAGTATCTAAGGGCACCACCCTGGAAGAGGGTTGACCCCTATTATATGCCGATCAAAAGAAGAAACCCATGGCCAACAGAGCGACCACGTAGTGAAGATGTCAACTGGCCGGTTATCCCGGGGGTTTTAGAAAGCTCATCGATCGATGACCTGAGGATGCAACTACTGGATTTTGGCCACAGATATAAGTCCAGTGCCGACTTATGCGTGCGAGAAAGTGCCGAGTATTGCAGATCCATAGCCTTTCTCATGATCCGCTTCTAGGATCAAGGCTTAGACCAACATAGCCCTCCAATCAGAAGATGACCCCCAGATGATGGCCCGACTCTATTATAGAGCGGCCTTCATGTCCTCTCTCTATGTCATGCTGGTGGAAGACTAGCAGGAATTCGGATTCATCCATAAGGTGCGAGACTACTGGGGCCATTACCCTTCAAAAACAAATTATGTTTCCAAGTATTTGAAGCCCTAGGAAGGAAAATGGGCATGAGAAAACAATCCGCGAGGCGACAAGGTGAGCAGGACTTGTAGGAGGTTCTCAAGCGGGCGGGAATGTAAAAGCCATTGAGACATCTCAGTTTTGTGAAACAATTTTGCGACGAATAAGCATTTGGTTTTATGCAAGAGAAAGAAGATCCACGCTTTTCCAAGCGCCAATGCGAAAGTTGAAATGACGTCATTCCATATGTGTTGCAATGGGTCCTACGACAGATTCGGGGAGGATGACGTCGGCTGATTTCGAGGAATCCCCAAGATGCCGAGCCAAGATATTCTAAAGAGCACCTCTCACTCTAGACCGAGGAGGTCCCTGAGGAAGAAGAGAGACGAGAATGAGAGCCGAGAAATACTAGCTAGGATAATAGTTCAAAATCATGTGAGCCTCATGGTGAATCCCAAGAGAAGGAATGACCATGTAGGAGCTAGTATGTGTAGGTGTCAGTTTAAAAAAAAAAGGACAAGTATGATTTTACAAAACAATCATTAAGAGTTATTGATTGCCTAATCCAATGATCTATCAAGTTCTAAGTGTTAGATCTTGATCTAGATGCATTACACTATGATTTTATCAAGAGCAATGGATCAAATGATTAAAAACTATGAAGAGCGGTCTCACACATGTGGAGGATAGTACTAGTATGGTCTGTAAATAGAGAGTGAAGTACTTTTACACAAGCATTCCAATCATAAAAACTCAAGACAAATGTGAAAATCACAAGGAAAATAGAATTTGCCAATGTCACATCAACTACTCATTGATTTGGTTGATCCCTTTATAGATCAAGTACATCCACGAACTGAGTACTGTCCAACAAGCCTTCACACGTGTGAATAGTGCCTAGTCATCCAGATCCACCAATGGGAGCCATATATGTTCATTTTCCAAAGCTGACTAGAAACAAAAAAGCTAATCATCCACATTCATAGGAATATTCCCTATAAAATATGATCTTATGGAATCTCTCTATCTTATCATCTACAACCTTATCCACACGTGTGAATGGCATCTTGACATGTGGGAGCATTTACTCATTCAAATGGAAGTGCATTCTATTTACAAAAAGTTTGACTAAAATGACTTTTTCTAGATTCTACTCAAAGGTCAATTTCACACTTGTGTGGATCCATCTAAAATCAATCTAACTTTATAAAAGTAAGTTATGTACATCCTTTCACATGTGGGAACATGCTCCACACGTGTGAGATCCTATCATGATCAAATATCTCAAGATTAACCAAGTACATCAAGCTGGAAGTGAGACTTTTAACACTCCTCCTCACTTCTAACTTGGTAAGTCTAATGTATATCTATCTACAATTCCAAGAGCACTGTTGACATATTCAGAGCCTATAGAATGTAGTTCCACCAAAAGTCTTCTAAGCCATAGGAGTTCTTTGGTTGTTGAAGTCAATGCCTTGTACTCGGATTCACAAGAGGAAAGAGAAATTATATCTTGCTTTTTGGAAAGCCAAGATATCACTCCTCCACAAAGAAAAGTGACAAATGCACTTATAGATATTCTATCCATCTTGTCTCCTGCAAAATCCGAATCCAAAAATGCCCTCAAGTACAAATTAGATCCTTGATAGAGAATGCCAAAAAATCTAGTAGATGAGACATATCTAAGCACTCTCTTGGCACTTTTCCAATGATGCATCAAGGGACCTTGCATATATTGACTTAGTTTGCTTGCACTGGGCTATTGATTGTCAAATAGATTAAGGAGTCTATTAGCTTTCTAAAGAGCGTGATGTCCTCAAAGGATGCTTCATCACCATCATTAAAAACTTTACAAACTTGCTCCATAGGGGTGTCAATGCCTTTACAATCTTTCATGCCAAACCTTTCAAGAATGGAAGTAGCATACTTTGATTGACTTATAAAAGTAAAATCGCTACCTCTAGCAACTTCTATTCCAAGTATGAACTTAAGAAGTCCTAGATCTACCATCTTGAATTCACCAGACAAAGAAGCTTTAACATTTCTTATGCCTTCACCATCATTTTTAGTCAATATGGTATCATCAACATAAAGAACTAAAATGATGATCTTTCCATCACTACATTTGATGTACAAATAAAACTCATAAGAGCTAATCACAAAGCCAAGGGAGTAGAGAAAATTATGCAACCTAGAGTACCAAGCTCTAGGTGCTTGCTTCAAGCCATATAGGCTCTTCCTTAAGTGGCAAACCTTGTCCTCGTCACCATCCTCGATGAAGCCCTCGGGTTGCAACATGTATATTTCAAAAATTCATTGGTCACGTCCATTTGATAGAGATTCCACTTGAATAAAGTAGTAATACAAATGATCAATCTAATGGTTACAACCTTTGCTACAGGTGCAAATGTTTCTTCACAATCTATGCCTTTAGTTTGAAGAAATCCCTTAGCAACCAATCTAGCTTTGTACTTACTTATAGATCCATCTTGATTGTACTTTAATCTATAGATCCACTTACATGCAAGTGCCTTCTTCCCATATGAAAGGTGTACAAGATTCCAAGTTTGATTATCTATCAAAGCATCAAACTCTACTTGCATTGCATCTATCCAAACTTGTGATCTACTTGCATCTTCATAACATGATGGCTCTTCAAGCATTGTGGTTAGAAAAGAGTAAGAGCTAGAAGGAGATGTGTCTTCCCTTTGCTTTCCTTTCTCAAAGTATGTGAGCCTTGAAGGCTCGGCCTTGCTCCTTGTGGATCTCCTTGGCCCCTTTGGTTCTTGATCTTGATCTTCCAAAAGATCACTTTCAAGAAGCTCCTCCTCGGGTTTTTCAAGATATTCAACACATAAAGGATTAGATGCATTTGGAGACGTCTTGTAACTTTGAGATTCATCAAATAAGACATCCTTGCTGACTTTTACTTTTCTTGAAATAGGATTAAATATCCTATATCCTTTGCTATTTTCACTATAGCCTACAAATATTCCTTTGAAGGAAGTTGCATCTTCTTTCCTTCTAATTTCCAAAGGAATGTGGACATAACATATACATCCAAACACTTTAAAGTCTTCTACATTGGGCTTATTTCCAAACAAAGCTTGAAATGGTGAGATCCCACCAATAGCACTATTAGGAAGCCTATTACATAAAAAATTTGCACAAGTTATGGCCTCCCCCCAAAAAGAGATGGGTAGAGATGCATCAAGTCTTAAAGACTTTGCACATTCACAAAGGCTCCTATTTTTCCTCTCGGCCACCCCATTTTATTGGGGGGTGGAGGAACAAGTAAGCTCTCTCTTAATGCCATTGATCTCACAAATGTCTCTCATCTTGTTGGAGATATACTCTCCTCCATTATCACATCTTAGAACTTTAATGCAAGAACTAAATTGCTTTTCCACTAGAGACTTAAACTTTACAAAAGCTTCATATACAAGGCTTTTCTTAGAAAATAATTTAATCCAAGTGAATCTAGTACAATCATCTATGAAAGTCACGTACATTAAGGCACCTCCATTACTTTCATGAGAAAAAGCATGTACATCTGAATGAATAAGATCCAAGGGTGAAGTAGATATTGTCAAAGATCTCTTGTAGGAAGTCTCATGTGACTTTGCAAGGCCACATGCCTCACACACTTTGCCACACTTCTTGAATGATTTTGGTAGGCGGAGGGCTAGATCCTTTGATGCCATGGACTCCATTGATTGAAGATTAAAATGGCCTAATTTTTATGCTAAATCTCCACTTGAGTCAACTCCTCCCTTACCATATTCACACTTTCAATGGCACATTTGCATCCAACTTAAAAAGCCTTCCTTGCTTAATGCCACTAGCTATGCACTTATCACTTTTCAAGATGGAACATACTCCATTCTTGAAATGTACATCTAGTCCTTTGTCCATTAGTTGACCAACACTAAGCAAGTTTTGTGTAATGGATGGAACATACAAAACATTATTATGTCATTTCTTGAAGGTAGGCGAATTGGATGTGGCCATGTTTGAGAGATTTTCTTGATCGTGTGATTTGTAGTGATGTGGTGTAGCGTGTTGTGATAGGGGCAATAGGCAAGAGAATCCACAAATTCATGACAACAATATGACTTCTACTTGAAAAAAGATATTGGAAAATGTAGAGAGGGCAAATGATCTTGGTGGCCATAGGCTTGAGTACACCACACACACTTTGGCTTATAAAGTCAGTGGTGAGCGTAGAAGTGTGGCTCTAGAGGAAGAGCAAAAAAACAGACACTGTCCAACAAAATGAGGTGGATATGCTGACCCATAATTAAAAAAAGGGAGATGCAACTAAAACATGATTGGAGGGGAGAAAAAGACAGTTCCATGCCTAGTTTTCTTGGTATGCTACAATACAACACATGTAAGACATGACAATTCATGCTCTTTTGCAATGACAATGTTGAACATAGATGGAATCCTTTTTGAAACATGTAGATTCTATCAGCGAGGATCTGTAAAACATGGTTTATGGTTTCTTTACTCTGGTTACAGGTTGTTTTTGCCCGTTACCAGGCGGTTAGGCATTCTTGAAGTTATCTTCTTAATACATTGCCAAATCAGGCAAAAAGATCCAATTCATGTTGTAGTATATGTTTAATCCAGCCCGTCAGTGGATTTCTCAGGTCACGTTCACTCCAGAAGCACTCACAAAATCAAGAAAGCTGTGAGCCTAGAACGTCCATCTAAAGATAAGCATGCATTTCAGATGAACTCCATACAATTCTAGCTTCTATATCTGAAATATGAGGCTTTTCTCCCAATGAAACTAACATTATATTTCTTTTCCATCCATCACATTATCTTTATTGTACAATTCTAACTTTATTGTTCATAGTGACAATCTTGGAAAAATTTGGGGCCATTCATTTTCAAAGATAGCTCGATGACATATTTTAAGATAGGGCCAAAGCGAGTAAATGGATACAACATGAAGATCGACATTTTTGTGTGTGTAAATGGATACAACATGAAGATCAACATATTTGTGGGGTCTAGCACAATTACAAATTAAAGAACTACATTTTGCAAGCTTTTCCAAGCCCAGAGACATGGTATTTGATCTCATGCATGGGATTGACACATGTTTTATGATTGCAACACTAACGAGTTGGCAATGATGATAGTTAGCCATTTGACATGCTCAATAGTATTTGATGGTATGTTATATGTGCACAAGTAGGATTTCTAGTGATAATTTTATATATCTCTCATTATCATCTTCAACTGACACAAGAAATTTCACCTCACATTTTCTTATCATATTTGTCACAAATCAAATACTTGGAGCAAAATTTGAAGTTAGGGTTGTTGGAAACAGGTGATATGCAATAACGACAAGTCGAAGGTAGTGAAGACTTATCGAGCGCAGCATAATGCATGACTACGTCTATCAATATTAAACAAAATATAATGACAAGAGTCACGTTCAAATAATTATAGAGAAGCATACATTCTGACATACTACTGAATGCAATAAAGGATAGATTGATTCAACATAAAATAGATGATGATGAGCACAAGAGAATTGCGGATAGGAACCACGTACTCTAAGCTATCTCTGAGTAACTGATAACTCTGTCTGAACGCTTCTGTTGATAAGCAGTAAACGCTAATAGCAAAACTCTAAAGAGCTCTAAAGAACTCTAAAGAACTGAGCTAGAATGCTCAAGAGTGTTCAAGCTTGAAAGCTTGGGAGAGATGCTACAATACTCTGTAAAAGTGTTGCATAATAGAAATAAGATCAGCTATTTATACTAAGCAAATGCGGCACGTCCAATAGGACAACTAATTAGGTCATAGATCTTAATGGCCGGTGGGCCATAGTGAGCTGGCATCCATCCAGTTGGTACTTCATGGAAATTTACTTGCTATAGGATTAGGGCAAGTTTTTAGCTTCAAAACGAGTGGAGCAATTAACTGTCATCCATCGACATGGCCGAAGTGGCCGAGGTCTCCGAAGTAGTTGAAATGGCCGAAGTCTCTGAAGTAGCCGAAGTGTCTAAAGTGGCCGAAGTCTTCAATGCTTGTGAAGTAACCGAAGTCTTCGAAGTCACTGAAGTTTGTCAATGCTTCTAAAGTTTGTCGAATGCTTGTAAAGTTTGTCGAATGATGTTAATACGTCGGATCCACCTATGAGCGATTTCCTGAGTATTTTTGCAGTAGAAACACGAAGGGAACTGTAGAACTAGATAATAAGTGGATGCAGATTAAAAGATCGATTAGTCGATAGTCAGGAAAATAATCCAACAAGGGCAATGTTGCTGCTAGAATAAAATTCTAGAACAACATGATTCATTCGTTTTATCAACCTTAGACTAGTTTCAGAAATGATATTATAAATACAGAGGCTTTCATATATACTTTCAATTTGGATCAATTCAATGCACTTTTTGTAAAATGTACTTGTCTTTTGAAGTTGATTGGCAAAGTCAAGTGAATTATGTAAGGAAGCTTACTTGCAATACAGGTTATGTTTTGATGTTTATGCATGTCATGTTTTGATGTTTGTGTGTGTTATTAAAAATTACTAAGTATTTTTGTATGTCAGAAAGTGCAATCATTTCATTATTGTGAGAATGTGTCAATCTGACAATGCTCTTTTTGTGCAATCTATTAATATAGTTGATAGTTATTTTTCATCTTTCATAGATGGTAGTTTAAGTAACAATATATAGCAGATGTCTCACTATGACAAAATGATTTATCTTCTTATAGAGGTTAGATTAGTGCTGGTAATTTACACTTAGTTTTTTTGCACCACCAACCCCAAAAAAGGACCTCAATTTAATCAGCATTTCAAGTGCAAAACATTGATATATCAAACGACAAAAATCAACTAGAATGAAGCATGACCCGTTTGATAGTGCACCACTGCACCATCCATCAACATGAAATGCCTAAATTTGACACTCACTAAAAGAGGAAAAAATTTAGTAAAATTAGAAAGAAAGGAACAGGAATTTCGATGGTAGAGGGAGGCATGAGACGTGTTCTCAAAAGACCTTGCAGGGTACAAGGAGCCACGATATGCGTTCTCAGATATTTAGAGGGTCACTATCGGTTGTACTGGAATGACTTGTATCCCATTGTCTCAATCAACGCTTGCGAAAAACATTTTTTTCAACCTTACATAAAACCTACTGGGCATTACACCCATTAGGCTTTTGAAAATGTTGAAAGCTCAAAACCTAAAAGAAAGAATTTAGGCGACCAAAAGCCTAAAAGTGAAAAATTTAAGACGGCCAAAAGCCTATAACTGAAAAATTTCAAAGGTCGCTAAAAGCTTTTAATATTAAATTTCTAACATATTGGATGATTACAGCGTCAAACGTTGCGGAAATCCGAGTACAAGTTTGTTCTCAAATCCAAAATCTACATTGTAAAAAGTAAATATTTTCCAACAATTTTAACTGACAAATAACCTAATCAGAATGATATCAGTGAGCTTCTAATATTTTGAAAATTATCATTATTGATAACACAATGTAACATATTGCAAAACATCACATATACAGATATTGGCCTCAGAAGATCATTGATTATGTATGTGAAACTTAGATATCACGTTCAATTCAAAAATTTCAGCTCAAGCCTCAAACATTATTGTCTCAAGTCTCCAGAAATCAGCTAACTAACAATAATCATATGAATGTCAAACAAATAGGGAATACAAAATTGATAAGACATTAGCTAACAAAAATATGAGAAAAGAAAATATTAAAAATTTTATTAGAGTGTTAATTGCATTGCATATAGAACTCAGATCCACTATAAGTAGTAATTAAAATGTCAAAATCTAATGACATTTAAATGTGATACTAAGATAACCACTTACATTATTCAAATCAATTCTAACAAAGTAGTTAAAATGTTAGATGAAAAATTTGTATGGAATTTTCCTTGGTGGTGGACCCTTGTGTACAATCCTCTTATGAAAAATTCTCAGATTGCCCTAAGAAATGTGCCTAGGCCCTAATCCTTCTAAATTTTGCCTTCCAAATATGAGGGGAGTCTTTTCTATTTAACATTGAAAGTTTATCTGTTGGGATCTTATAAGATACTTGCATGCACGTTTTTAGTCTTTGACCATGAGCAGAAATCAGATTATTCTGTGTACAAAACTCAGCTTGTGCTTATAAGTATCAACCTTTGTGATTCATACTTTGCATGTAAGTTTTATCTAGAAATCTTGAGTTGCATGTAGAGTTTGTTGTCAGACCTTTAGGAGATGGAGAAGGTTGTCTTGGGCAGAAGTCAAGTCATCCACCTACTATCTTTCTCGTCCAAATCCACATTGAATATTGAAGCAAAAGCATGTAAGATATCCTGCCTAATTCCAGCAAGTTCCTTGGCCCAATTATAGGTGATTTTCAGCAAGATTTATGTCCTTAAATTAGAGCGTCAATTGGCCACCAGATCCTTCATTCTTCAGCATGTACAAGTAAGGAGAATAGTGATTTAAATTCAACAAATTCAGATCCCTATCTAGCATTTGGAGTCAGACCAGAATTCAGTCTCCGTAGTGTAAACATTCATACTTGACGTACCTAAAATGTGTTTTTTAATGTTTTTCACAGCATATAGTTTTAACTTTTATAGATCAAATCAGATAGGATGAGGAGGAAAAAGCATTGCCTGCAATCTTGCAAACTTGGCTGAAAATCAGATTCAAAATTAGATTTGTTGTGCATGAAAAAGTCAGAGAACTATGAGTGCTTTATAGCTCTGTTTAGATTGTCTTGTGTGGCGTTTGAATTCAACTACTACTTACTAGAGACTTTCACAATGTGTACAGGCTTGGAGGCAAGGCCAAAATCAAGTACTTGTCGGACACCCAAACATGCATTTATGCATTGATAGGCATCAAGCTTGCTATGTGTCATCTTTGAATGTACTAAGATAGCCATTTACATTATTCAAATCAATTCTAACAAAGTAGTCAAAATGTTAAACTTTTTAAATAGAAAGTTAAACAATGAATCATAATATGAGATGCTTTATAAAAAAAACAAACATATATAAAAACAAAAATTACAATTTATATCAATCATCATGTGTATACAAAATATGTACACCATCATAGGCCATTTATAGATTTTACATGTTTAAAAATTTGAAAAACTATAATGATGAAAAGTTATATTTTTACATAGCATAATGTAAAGAAATCATACTTGGACTGAAGAACTAGGTTCACAATAATCATATATATGTCGGCTTGTTGACGTATCTTTTTTCCACAATTTGATAGCGTGAGAAAAATCCATGGAATCGTCTAATGGAGGGCCTTCTATGCATATACGCATAAGAGCATCAACATTTGAAGTAGACAAAGAATTACGTAATTTATCTTTGATCCAGTTTTTCATACTAAACCCTCTCTCACATGCTGCAGTGCTAGAACATTGTAACAAAGCAACTTTAGCTAATTTTAACATATTAGGGTATTTTTCTCGCCAAGTTTCATTAGATCCAATGTTCAACCAAGTTTCTTTCAAACTCTTACCTTTCCATTCATTTGAAACTTGCATTTTAAATCTAGTAAACTCTCGTCTAAATGATAAACTATCTATAAAAGGTTCTATAGTTTCATTATTGTTGTCCAATTTTTTAGATTTTCCATAAAAGTTTACCAAGTTATCAACATCATCATCACCAAAGCTTTTCAACTCACAATATCCACCCAAAGGAAAAACACAAGGTGATAAAATTTTCAACGATGAAAGAATTGTGACTATCTTTAAAACGTTTCTTCAAATTTTTTATGATAAAGCTCAAAAACTGTTTTTGAAAATCTATAGCACTTTGTAAGTCAGTTCCATCAATATCTCTATCTATCACTATACTCATATAAAAGTTACCTTTAAGTGCTCCTCGATATGCTTTACCATTCTCATATATACCACGAGGGACATTGGGAGCACAAGATGCCCGTAAATAGATCAGAATATCTTCAAAATCTGTGAAAGCAAAATTATGTTTAGCAATAAAATATGTCGAATGAAAAAGATGTTGTATAGAGGTATCGACACTTAGAGCTTGCTTCTTCATTCCTTCTTCAAAAGATTTCCTGCCATCCTTCACAACCCAGTTAGAAATCTTATGTAATTCAGAGTTTGCATGATTTTTAATAGCACTAAGTTTGATATTTATAGAACCATTTCTACCATATTCTGTAAGATTATTAGGATTTTTTTCACACCATGTATAGGAAACACGACCAATGGTTTTATCGAATCTAACCCATGGAAATGTGTCCTTCCAACTAGGACACAAAGCTTTGATGCTTTTTTTATTTGATCAACTTCCTCTATAGATTTTCCATCTAAATTAATATCAGTTAAATCAATAGGATCATCAGTAGAACTACCTACTGCACTTGGAACTTTATTAGACATATCATGAACATTAACTTTTTCAAAGCCAAGAATACTGAAAAGAGTCTTTTGACATTTAGACATGATCTACGAAGTGATAAAACAAAATATTATAGACCTAAAGGGATATACTTTAAAACTGAAGATTTTTGACTAAAAACAGATAAGTAGACTGTAGAATGAAACTACTTGGAAATCCACCTAGGAACTCGAGCCTCTTGATGTAGGGAGTTCTTAACTAGTTTGCCATATTGTGAATATTGAGATTTTGATGAGCTTTTGAACATTCTCTCTCTACTCTAGTTTTTTGGCTTCATATTCTCTCTCTACTCGAGAGTAGCCTATTTTTGCCATAGTGAGCACTTAGAATTATTTCTAATCAGTGTCTCTCATAGTGAGGACTTAGTTTTTTGAGTCTGTGGTATGCCATTGTGCTCTTGTCTTGGATTTTTTAAGTAATCTATTCTTTGATCATTCATGTGCAATCACAACACCTCATTAAGATTCTGTAAGGTGTGTGGTGAAGTTCACACGTGCTAAATACTTCACATGGTATCAGAGCTTTGTGTTGAGAGTAATTGCTTGCAAGAACTCGAATTTGGGAGAGGAATTCAATCTCGGTTTCAATCAAACCAATTTTGGATCAAAGATTGATCAAATCAATACTGATTTGCATTAAATGAGATCTGTATGGACTTGAATTTCCACACGTGTGAGATCAACCTATTTCAAATAGGTGGTATATCTAAAGTATTGATCCATTTTTTTTGTGTTTGATAGCTAGATAGAGAGGTGTTGAAGTGTAGAATGTTGCGCTAATGATTTTAAATCAATTTGATTTGTTTTTAGAAAGCTATAGGCAATCAAAGTGATAGGGAGTGCACCCCATCTTGTGTGATATGCCAAAGAGAGCACACATCTATTCAATCTCATCAATATTTTCACTTTGTGTTTTCAATCAAAGATAGAATTGGAAGACGAGTTTTAGATGTCATATCACATCATTTCACACAAATTGATTGTGTTTGAGTTGTATGTGGAGCTCCTAGAGTGTATTCATCTTTTGAAACTCGAGGTAGAAAGTGACATGAATCTTGTTATGCTTCATCATTTGATAGAAGCTAGATCTAGATTCAAGTTGATTGATTTTGTGTTGTGAGCTAGTTCTCATATATTTGCTGCAAGTTTTTCAATAGGTTGGATCGATATTCCAAGTTAGATCCTAGATTGAGAAGAGTAGCAATAGATTCAATTCCATATTTTTGTCATTACTAGAATTTTCAAAAAGAATATGTCTTCCACTAGTATACATTTCTTGGAGCATGGTGAGAGATTAACATCTTCCAACTATGCTATTTTAAAGATAAGAATGGAATCTTTATTGGTTCTACAAGATGTAATGGACATAGTGACTGTGAAAATTATAGCAAAAAAGGACCCTAAGACAATTATGATTCCATATTGTTAGCACAAGTTGCACCATCAAAATCCATCAAAAATCCGTGCTTGAACCATACTAAATGGCTCAAATCCTTGAATAAGCCTTCACACATGTGAAAGTACGGCCTCCCATAGTCTGAATACTGTACACCAGACCCACATTCAATCCTATAATGATTACAATCACAAGATCTCAAAGAAATATGAGCATAGAGAGCAATTGCACCAATATGAGAGAAAAACCATGAAATTGCTTGATTGATTTTGGTGAGAGATCATCACCTATATATACATGATCCATCATGGTTTTGGGCAGGTATGAGTAGCCCTAAACCTATCACTAATGCTAATTTTGGTGGAGCACTCATCCCTACCAAGTTAGCGTTGGAATCTTGAGATCCCTCAACAATGTCAAAACTACCCAAAATAGTTCCTACTTTTTTTCTTGCTTGTATCTAAGCATGATTTAGACTCATTACAAAGGTACTATCACTTAGGTCAACTTGAGAACATACTTATGAATGGAATCCTATGCTATTTGGCATGTTTGACAAGCCACATCATGACCATCTAACTATTTACAAGTCATATGACCAAAACTAGTCACGCTAGAATTGTGAATTTTTAACATTCCTTGGCGCTATCTACCGTGGTTCAATCATTGATTTACTAATCACTCCAAGTGATGATCTGAACTTCATAAAATGTGTCTTTTGAAGTGGTTTAGTAAGTAGATCAGCTACACATTCATTTCTTGGAACATGCCTCAAAGCAATTTCCTTGGCTTGCACCATTTCTCTATCAAAGTGATGGCATATCTCAATGTGCTTCTTGTACTTGGCCTTGGTTGAAGATAGATATATACTTTTGCTTTTTGGAAAGCCATGAAACCACACCTTCTCATGTGAAAGTTGAATATTTTGATTTCACACGTGGATTGTCCACAACATGTACTTGTGAACTCCTAAGGTGTGTAGATGCACCAAGATCAAGACTAGATTGAGATTCAAGATCAATCTTAGATCCTATGGCAAAAACACACTACTACATGCATTCAATCACTTCCAACTCTCACTCACACGTGTGGGAAGTATTAAAAAATTATTCTAAGTAAAAACAAGCTGCTCTCCTCAGGTAGAGAGAGAGAAACCATCATGAGCTCTTGGGTAGAGAGAGAAAGCTAGAAAATCACTTACACTCAAAATCCACTCAATCTCAAAATCAATTAGATCCAAATGAGGAGTACAATGATACTAGTAGATCCACGAGCTACCACTATGCTTAACTATGATTGGACCACACTTTTCCACCTCTTAATCCTATTGGACCATTGATCCATGCACCTCTAAATTCTATTGGACCATTTTCAAGCAAATCTCAAATTCTATTGGACCACTCATGGTTCCACCTCTAAATCCTATTGGACCTCTTAAACTTCATCAAACAAAAGCATTACACTTGTCTACACTCTAATTGGCACGAGTTTGGGCTCCTACTCTATTTTGGCTCAATAGTGGCATTACAAGTGAAAATGGATAATTTGCCATCTATGCCAACATCCTACACATAAATGCTTGACTATGAAATTCTATGAGACCCCTATATCAAACATTTTGATTTACTTTAGAATTTTCCACACGTGGAAACATCCTCCACACATGTGAGATTCACTTACAGACTTCTATCATAAAAAATACCAAGCTAGATTTTTGCCAATTTCTCACACTCCTCCTCAAAAAATAGCTTGGAAAGGTACTAGATCACTTGAGAAGTTTGTAAATCTTTTTGAGTGCATCCTTTGGTATGCATAAGAAGTGAAGATCAGCCAAGGGATCCATCATAGCAGCACCCTCACCATATCCATGATAAGATCTCTTTGGTAGAGATCTCTTGCCAATGCCTTTGAAGAGTGCTCCACCAATATGCCACTATGATCATGGGCTTCCTCCATGCTTGATGATGATCTTTGCTTTGAAAGTTCCACTTGCATGATGGATGCACCATAAATAGAGAAATCTGAGGCTTCCAAGCCTCATAAGGATCATGGAGATCAAGATCATAAGATGTGAAACAATGATGATTATCAAGATTATGCTTTCTAGCTTGACTAGTCCACATACAATGAACTATATCCATGATGGATCTAATCTTGATATCAAAGACTACCTTGGTCTTTTCTAGGCTAGTTACTCTCTCAAGGATGTAAGTGTCCACTTTGGATGCTTCACTTAATCTCAAGAGGAGTTTACAATTTGCCTCAAAACATGTGAAAACATGATTTTCAAAAAAGTGAGTACCAAGCTCAATCTTGTTCTTACTAGAACCAAGAGAATACTTTTGACAATACAATATCTTGCTTTCAAAAAGTATTGGAAACATATCTAAGTCAATAATGACACAAAACATATAACATAAGCATCATACAAAACTAGTATAGCTTTTCTTGAACTTTGAGATCCAAAAAATTCAATGAAGCAATATAGCATTCCAAGCAAAGGAAGAGAAGCATATATGAATGTGTTGTAGTAGATACAACATGAAAGATGCCCCTCTTTGCCATGTAAGGTGAGACATAAAGACTCGGCCATGCATCTTGAAGATCTTCTTGAAATCATATGAAGAAGAAACTCCTCCTCACACCTTGGCCCCATCATAACTTGAATACCTTCAAAAAAGATAACTTGTGATGCTTCTTGAGAAGCCTTGATCTTGGCCACTTCCAAGATTGAATCTTCATACAACATGACATCTCTATTCACAATCACTTTTGAAATAGAGAGTGTAAAGACACTAAAGGCCTCCTTGATGGATGAGTATCCAATCATGATCAATGAGCTTGGATCATCCTTCCTCCTTGTTTCCATGGGAATATGTGCAAAGCAAGCACTACCAAGTTCACTAAGGTGATCAACCTTAGGCTCCATCTTGAATAAAACTTCATATGGTGCTATTCTTTCAAGAGCTCCAATACTCCTCAAAGCTTTGATCTTCAATGAGAATTTCTTCTCAACATATGCTTTGAATAATAAGGAATAATCATACACCATAATACTTGAAGAGAGAAGATATGCGCATCTTGTGTGATCATCCTCCTTTGAAATATTGGACATATAAGAAACATCAAGAGAGTTTGCACTCTCACTTGGATCCAATTTGTAGATGCCTTCAAATCTTGCTCCATATGCAAGGATCTCACCATCCTTCTTGATCACACGATTGTCAGTATTGAAATTGACATCAAAGCCACTATCAAGAAGTTGGCCAACACTTAAGATGTTCTTTGTAAGATTTGGGACAAAAAGAACATTGTTGAGAAAGAGATCTTTGGAAGATGCAAGCTTCAAGGGAATAATCCCTACTCCTTCAATATTGCACTCATGCTTACTTACAATGTATATGGTCTTCTTGACTCCATCATAAGGCATACTAGATGAAAAAAGGTGCTTGGAGCCACACATATGTGAAGATGCTCCACTATCAATATACCATGAGTCATCCTTGTTGAAGGTGGAAGAGGAGAAGCTTGATGCCATAAGAGAGCCTTCTCCATCACTTGAAATATAGTCTTCTTTCTCATTGGTGATGTTGGCTTGATTGAGTTGATTCTTCTTCTTGAAGCAATTGGTGGCATAATGGCCTTTCTTGCCACAATAAAGGCACTTGATCTTCTTTTTCTTGAGATTGGATGATGAAGCATTAGAGGAATCATCTTCCTCTTCTCCATCTTGGTCTTTAGCTTTGTCATTAGAGAAGTGATGGTGTTGCTTCTTACTCCTCTCTTTGTGCTTGGAAAATAGAACTTTGCCATCATCATGATTGAGTGATAGATTGTCCATCCTCAAGAGTTTGTACTCTTGTCTTGATTCTTCAAAAATAAGCACACTTTGAAAGGCCTCCAAACTTGGTAGCTCCTCCTTAATGGCATAGGATTGGACAAGGTTGTCATATTCATCTCTCAAGCCATTGAGAATGACTTGGACTGGCTCACTTTGATTGATTGAGTCACCAATACATGCAAGCTCCCTATGAATATCCTTGACTCTCAAAACATAATTATATGCACTCTCATCACTCTTTTGACTACTTTGGAAGATTTGATTTCTAAGAGTGAGGAGCCTAGAGGTGTTCTTAGCCTCATAGATGGACTTGAGACAATCCCAAGCTTCCTTGGATGTAGAACAATCACCAATCTCCCTCAATATCTCATTAGAGACATTCATCTTAATGTAGTGGAGAGCCATCTTAGCTCTCTTCTTGTATTTTTGTACTTCTTGAAGGACTTGAGGCTCCAAAACTAGATCTACTTCACATCAAATGATGGAGTATGGGCAAAGTTAGGATCAAACGCTCTTACCACGTGTAAAATACACTAAGAAACCAAATTTGACTCAAATACAATGATATTGCATGAAACAAAATGGCTAAGATCTCAAAATAGTGCCTAAATCACATATAGATGAGATTGGTAAGCATTCAACTATGATTTTGGATCAAACAGGCAATTTCTTGACCAAACCAAATATGTCCACCCAGGTCTAGGTGCCCTACCTAACCCTCTTCAAAAGCTTATAACTTTTGATTGGCTCAACCAAATGGAATGAAACTGATTGCATCATAAACTAGACAAAAATAGCTTCAAAACAAGCTATAATGGATCAAGCATGAGAGAGAACTTCCAAACTGAAATTGGATGTTCCTCACATGTGTCTGAGCACCTGATTCCGTACAGTACCAGGTCAGACCCAATCAATGTCCTTTTGATCTCTTTTGATCCAAAATTGAACAAGATAGCTAGGAAAATGGACCTTGACAATTTTTAGCTCAAGATTGATGAATAGTTTTCATTTAAATGGATCAAAATGCATGGTAACCTTAGGTAGGATCTGATACCATGTTGATTTCACACGTGTAGATTGTCCACAACATGTACTTGTGATCTCCTAAGATGTGTAGATGCACCAAGATCAAGACTAGATTGAGATTCAAGATCAATCTTAGATCCTATGGCAAAAACACACTACTACATGCATTCAATCACTTCCAAATCTCACTCACACGTGTGGGAAGTATTAAAAAATTATTCTAAGTAAAAACAAGCTGCTCTCCTCAGGTAGAGAGAGAAAAACCATCATGAGCTCTTGGGTAGAGAGAGAAATCTAGAAAATCACTTACACTCAAAATCCACTCAATCTCAAAATCAATTAGATCCAAATGAGGAGTACAATGATACTAGTAGATCCACGAGCTACCACTATGCTTAACTATGATTGGACCACACTTTTCCACCTCTTAATCCTATTGGACCATTGATCCATGCACCTCTAAATTCTATTGGACCATTTTCAAGCAAATCTCAAATTCTATTGGACCACTCATGGTTCCACCTCTAAATCCTATTGGACCTCTTAAACTTCATCAAACAAAAGCATTACACTTGTCTACACTCTAATTGGCACGAGTTTGGCCTCCTACTCTATTTTGGCTCAATAGTGACATTACAAGTGGAAATGGATAATCTGCCATCTATGCCAAATTTGACCCTATCAACATCCTACACCTAAATGCTTGACTATGAAATTCTATGAGACCCCTATATCAAACATTTTGATTTACTTTAGAATTCTCCACACGTGGGAACATCCTCCACACATGTGAGATTCACTTACAAACTTATATCATGAAAAATACCAAGCTAGATTTTTGCCAATTTCTCACAGAATAGTCAGTTGTTGATTTCCTATCCCTCTTGTCGCCTGCAAAATCTGAATCACTAAATGCATGAAGGTTAATCACATCTCCTCTATATAGAATCCCAAAATCCAATGTACCCGAATCCTCTTAGCCTTTTCCCAATGGATATTCAATGGTTTTTGCATGGATTGGCTCAACCTACATACACTAAAGCTAAGAGCTGGTCTAGCTATAGTGATCCACATTAAGGAGCCTATAAGCTGCCTAAACAAAGTGATGTCCATGAAAGATCTTTCATCATCTTCATTTGGCACTTTGAGCGTTTGGCACTTTTACATCTTGCTCCATTGGTGTGTCATCACTTTTACACTTTTCCATCTTAAAATTCTTCGAAAGACTTTGAGCATAGTTTCACTTTGAACAAAAGAAAGTGAAATGAGATAGCAATGTAATCTTGAATTCCAAGATCTCGAGGCTTGCTTCAAGTCATAGATGCTTCTTTGGAGATGACATACTTTGTCCTCCATTCCATGCTTGATGAATCCCTATGGCTGTTCCATATAGATATCTGTTCCAAAAAACCATTCAAGAAGGCATTAGAGACATCCATTTGACATAGAATCCAATTTTGTGAGCAAAATTGGTAAAATTTCCAATTGTTCTGATGGCATGCATGTCAATTTCTTAGTTCAAGGTACTGTGGTTGCATGGAATGTCTGCATGTGGTTTCTCAGAGTGATTCTGACATGCATGAGTAGTTTAGATCTGTTTTGAGTGGTCATACGCATGTACTTTGATGGTTAGATACAAAACTGGATTTTATAACTGACTTCGTAGAACTGAATTTTTACGTAAAATTTTGTAATGTAAAAAATCAGTTTAATGTCGCATGTCTTGCATGCCTGAGGGACATTAACAGAGTAAAACTAAGAATCGAAGAAGTGAATCAAATTTTTGATTTCGATTGTTTGATAACTGACTGTGATTTTTTATGAAATTTTAGAAAACGTAAAATTTAAAAAAAAAATTAAAAGTGCGAAAACTCAAAATTTTTAGTTTTTTTTTTCCAATTTATTGTAATGTCTATAAAATTGACTGGAAATAGTGATTTGACGAAGAAACTTCAAATCAAGCTACAAATCCAGGTGCGCCATCTTGTATGGTGATTTGTCAACAGTTGAGTGTGAAAAATACAGATCCTAAGTGGATCTAAACTCCAAGATCATTGGCTTGAATGCTTGCACTCCAAACTACATAAGCTAGGAATTGGCAACACATTCTATGCTACCTAGAATGCAAAGAACTTGATCAAAAAGCATTTATCACAAATGGAAACTTCCATAAACATCAAGTGCGGCCCAAAATAGCATTATACAGTCCATAATACATCAGCCTATCACTTTTGGAAAGCACCTAAGATCATACACAATAGCTTGAAGACAATACACACAACAATGCTCTCAATGGAGGAAGAAACAATGACAATGATCTATTGATCTCAATGAAGCATACAAAAGGTTTCTCCAACCTGTTCTCCACGACTTCCCTACTATTTATGGATGAGGAAGATGACTCTCTCTCCTCTCTCTAGAAGGTACTTGACCCTAGATATTCCCTATATAGGAAAAATAGCTAAAAATGGCTTATATGACCAAAATACATCAAAATGGTCTCATTTTGAAGGGTATGAAGTTTGACACTTCATCATACTGAAAAAATACAGTAAATAAAAACATTGTGGCCTGGTTCACACGTGTGAAACTCCAGAACCAAAACTATTTACAATTTTAGCCAATTTAGGCCTCAAACTAGCTAGGAAATGTTGACAATTTTCACACTCCCTCTTCAACATTGGATGCTAGTTTCAACATAGTCTTTGAGCACATTCCAAGATTAGATCTATGCATTAAATATAGGTCCTTTCCCAATGGTTTGGTGAAGATATCAGCCACACACTCCTTTGAAGAGACATGTTGAAGCTCCACCTCTTTGGCAATGACTTGATCTCTCACAAAATGGTGAGCAATCTCAATGTGCTTGCTCCTTGCATGAAAAACAGGATTGCTTGCCAAGCTTTGGGCTGAAAGGTTATCACAAAGTATGATTGGAGTCTTCTCTGGTTCCAGCAAGTGAAGATCCAATAACATCCTCTTGATCCAAAGAATCTCCTTGGTGCATGTTGTTAATGCCTTGTACTCGGCTTCGGTGGAAGATAGAGAGATAGTTGGTTGCTTCTTTGATAGCCATGAGACCACTCCATCTCCAAGATAGATTGCAAAGGCACTTGTTGACTTCCTATCCATTTGATCACCTGCAAAATCTGAATCTGAAAATCCACAAAGGTTAGGTGTAGTACCTCCATACAAGATGCCAAAATCTCTAGATCCCGAGATGTATCTAAGTACTCTCTTTCCTAGCTTCCAATGAGCCTCACTAGGATCATGCATAAATTGACTTAGTTTACCAACCACAAAGCTTAGATCAGGTCTTGTGATGGTTAACCATATAAGAGATCCTATTAGCTTTCTATAGAGAGTAATGTCCTTGAAGGATCTTTCATTACTTCTTGTAGTTAGCTTTACATTTGATTCCATAGGAGTAGAAACAACTTTACAATCTTCCATATGAAACCTTTTTAGAATAGAGTTAACATACTTTTCTTGACATATGAATGTAGATTTAGAAGTTCTAATAATCTCTATTCCTAAGATATAATGAAGTTTACCAAGATCTTGAATTTCAAACTCTCTTTTGAGTGCCATCTTGATTTCATCTATATCTAGATTGTTACCACCACTTAAGATAATGTCATCAACATAGATCAAAAGTAAAGTGATATCATTTTCATTCAATCTAAAGTAGAGAGAATGATCATACTCACTCATAACAAAGTTTTGAGAAAGTAAGAAGGAATTGAGCTTAGCATACCAACTCCTTGGTGCTTGCTTTAGCCCATACAAACTCTTTTGGAGATAGCACACATGATTAGGCTCATCATGTGAAACATAGCCCTCGGGTTGCTCCATGTAAATATCTTCTTCAAGATCACCATTCAAGAAGGCATTAGTAACATCCATTTGCCACATATCCCAATCATAAAGAGTTGCAAGAGAGATTAGGATTCGAATAGTTACCATCTTTGCCACGGGTGCAAAGGTCTCATCATAGTCAATACCATATTCTTGAGCATACCCCTTTGCCACCAACCTTGCCTTGTACTTGTTGATTGATCCATCTTGATTTGTCTTGATCTTGAAGATCCACTTACAACCAATTGCCTTCTTGTCCTTTGGAAGCTTTACCAACCTCCATGTGTTGCTTTTGATGAGTGCTTGATGCTCATGATCCATGGCTTGGATCCATTCCTTCTTTTGAATTGCTTCACCTACACAAGTTGGTTCATCAAAAGAGGTAAGAAAAACAAAGTTAGAGTTGTCCACCACTTGCTTTCCTTTTTCATCATAGGTTAGCCTTGATGGCTTAGCCCTTTGCCTTTGAGTCTTCCTTGAAGTTTGCTTTGGAGTGGCATCTCCATCTTCATCCAAGACATCTTGCACATCATGATGATTAGTAGGCACATCAACATCAACATCAACAACATTGGAAACATTCTCTTCATGAAAGATGACATCCCTACTTATGACAACTTTCTTTGTAGAAGGAATGTACACTTTGTAAGCCTTGCTTACTTCACTATAGCCAACAAACACACCCTTCTTTGATGAAGGATCTTCTTTAGTTCTATCATCAAGTGTGATATTGACAAAACATGTACATCCAAAGATCCTACAATGCTTGACACTCGGCCTTCTACCATAAAGAACCTCATGAGGAGTTTTACCATCCAAGGAAGCACTTGTCCATCTATTACATAGATAGTTAGCACATGCTAAAGCTTCCCCTCAAAAAGACTTAGCAAGATTAGCATGTAGTCTCATTGCCTTGGCACATTCACAAAGGGTTCTATTCTTCCTCTCGGCCACTCCATTCTGTTGTGGAGTCCTAGGACTAGACATCTCCCTCTTAATCCCATGTGCTATACAAAAGTCTTTGAACCTATTTGAGGTGTATTCCCCTCCATTATCAGATCTTAAGCATTTGATCTTTGTATTGAATTGGTTTTCCATTTCATTCTTGAACTTGACAAATGCAGCAAACACTTCATCCTTACTTTTAAGAAGATAGATCCAAGTATACCTACTAAAGTCATCAATGAAAGTTGCATACATCTTTGCCCCACCATTGCTAGTTGTACTAGAAGAATGAATATCAGAATGCACAAGTTGAAAAGCTTCTTTAGATCTAGAAGTAGATCTAGAATAAGCAAGTCTATGAGATTTGGACAAGGCACAATGTTCACAAACACTATTGTTTGCAACAAGACTTTTAGGGAGACCAAGAACAAGCTCTTTCTTTGCCATTACCTCCAAAGATTTGAAGTTGGGATGGCCCAACCTCTTGTGCCAAACTTCTTGGTTTGTCAATTGCTCCCTAGCCATACATCCTTCATGATTAGAGATCACACATGCATCAAGCTTGAAAAGTTTACCATGCCTCCTACCTTGAGCAATCAAGGATCCACATTTACTTATCAAACATGCATCTCCAATGAACTCCACATCAAGTCCTTTGTCAATCATTTGACTTACACTAAGCAAATTCTTAGTGATTGAAGGAATGTACAAAACATTTTCAAGATTTGCTTTCCTATTTGTTGAAAGGGAAATAGGAATAGTGCCTATGCCTTTGATGTCACATTGACCATCATTTGCAGTGTAGATGATGTTACCTTCTCCCTCATAAGACAATAAGGATGTAAAGTATTCCTTATGTCTTGTCATGTGAGATGAGGCTCCACTATCAATCCACCAAGGATCATTATCATCTATGTTGGCTAACAAACTTGAAGTCATAACAAGTGATTCACATGTGTTATGTTCTTCCTCATCTATTGTAAGATTTCCTTGCCTCTCTCCTTGCTCTCTTTTCTTCTTATAACATTCATTTGCAAAATGACCTTTTATCCCACAATAAAAGCACTTGAACTTTGACTTATTGTTCTTAGTAGAAGAGGAAGAGGAAGAGTGATCATCATGATCAAAGTTACCACCTTTGGACCATTTCCCTTTGCCTTTGCCTTTGCCCTTGAATTTGCCTTTTGTGAAGAAAGCCTCTTCACCTCCACCTTGCAAGGATGCACCATCAAGCTTTGATTGCAACCTATGTTCTTCAGCCAATAAGATTTCTTGCAAGTCAACCACACTTGGCAAGACTTTTTGAATGGCAAAACTTTGCACAAGGTTAGCATGTTCATTTAGCAAACCATTCAACATAACTTGGACTATTTCACCATCTTTTATGTTCTCATCAATGCATGCTAAATCATCACTTAGGGACTTAACTCTCAAGATAAATGCATGAGCACTTTCACCCTCTCTTTGCCTACTAGAAAATATTTGTCTCCTTAGGGTCAATACCCTAGATGTGGACTTTGATTCAAAGAGCTTCTTTAAGGCATTCCATGCCTCACTTGCACTTTGACACTTTCCAACTTCCTTGAGAAGTTCATTTGTAACATTCATTTTAATGATATGAAGAGCCCTTTTGGCCTTCTTATCAAACCTTTGTTGCTTTTGAAGTGTGAGAGGTCTCTCTTCAATTTCTGCAACTATGTCCATGAGTTCATTCAACTCAAGTAAGGACTCCATCCTCACTTTCCAAGTAGAGTAGTTTGATGAACTCAACCTTTCACTAGACTCTAGCATGATCCCACCATTGGAAGCCATGATTCTAATGTTTCTTCAACTTTTAGGTTCTGTCCTAAAGCACTTAGCACTCACTTTTCTCTCAACAAATGATAGATAAAGAGATCTATGAAGATTTAGGACCCTAAAACACTTCTATCTTGAACCTAGATGGTTTCCAAGCATAGAAAGGAAGATTGAAACACATGCAACACTTTGCACACACTAAGAATGGATTACAAAATCAAACCAACCTGAACACACTCTTGCTTAAGCTCTCAAACTTTCCAGCAAGTGACCAAATCAAGTTATGGTGTGAAGAGTTACTTGCATTCTTAGAAAATACCCAAAACTAGGATGCCAAGATTACCTAGTAATGAACAAACTTGATCAACATATGATCAACACACTAAGATATTGATTCAACCTGTAAAACCACATGTAAACCACACTTCTAAAAGTTTATAAACTCCAGCAAGTGATAAATACAAGATTTAGAGGTGAATGAATGAGCACACTTAGTGAATCACAAGACTAGCTTCACTATCTTGTCAAATCTTGGTGTTTAGATGTAGATCTAAGATCACTTCACATGAGAATGTTCCTCAACCTGTTAAGAACCTGAAAACACACTTGCATAATGGTTAACACCTTCCAGCAAATGCTCCAATCAAATTACATAAGGAGAGTTACTTACATGCTCAACAAAGTACACCAAAATTTATGCCAAAATTGATGACAATCTTTACAATATGCTCTTCACAATGGAGCTTACAATATGTTCACCCAAAAAAGGGGATCTTTCATCCAAATGGGAGCTTTGCTCAGCCTTTAGGAGAATTACAACTCACTCAAAAGAGCATTTGTCATCCACTTAAGGAGAAGTTTCATCCACTTAAGGAGAGTGTTCATCCAAGAATGGAGATTGTCAACAATAGGATTGAAAAGAACATTGTTAGTATTGAATATGCACAAGCCTCACAATCACAAATGATTAGGTGTTATGATCTGATCCAAAATAGTTTCTTTTCAGCCTCTGATCTTCAATAGACCTGAAATATGCTTTTGATCCACAAGTTCAACTCACAAAACAAAGGTTAGTAAGATTTGATCAACAAAGCAATGCAAAATCATGCTAGAACTTGATCAAACATCCAAATATCACCAAAAATGGAAGACTTACTGTAAATAGAAGCCAACCAGCTCTGATACCATGTGAAAAATACAGATCCTAAGTGGATCTAAACTCCAAGATCATTGGCTTGAATGCTTGCACTCCAAACTACATAAGCTAGGAATTGGCAACACATTCTATGCTACCTAGAATGCAAAGAACTTGATCAAAAAGCATTTATCACAAATGGAAACTTCCATAAACATCAAGTGCGGCCCAAAATAGCATTATACAGTCCATAATACATCAGCCTATCACTTTTGGAAAGCACCTAAGATCATACACAATAGCTTGAAGACAATACACACAACAATGCTCTCAATGGAGGAAGAAACAATGACAATGATCTATTGATCTCAATGAAGCATACAAAAGGTTTCTCCAACCTGTTCTCCACGACTTCCCTACTATTTATGGATGAGGAAGATGACTCTCTCTCCTCTCTCTAGAAGGTACTTGACCCTAGATATTCCCTATATAGGAAAAATAGCTAAAAATGGCTTATATGACCAAAATACATCAAAATGGTCTCATTTTGAAGGGTATGAAGTTTGACACTTCATCATACTGAAAAAATACAGTAAATAAAAACATTGTGGCCTGGTTCACACGTGTGAAACTCCAGAACCAAAACTATTTACAATTTTAGCCAATTTAGGCCTCAAACTAGCTAGGAAATGTTGACAATTTTCACATTGAGTACGGCACTCAATGATATGAATAATCGTATTCTGATGAGAGATCAACAAATGGAGGTTCTGTTGAATCAAGTCAAATTGATGTCTTCACCCAATCTCGGTTTTCAACCGGAGGTTTATGTGGGCGAGAAGAAGGAGAAAAAACTTGAGGTCGTCGAGGACTGGCTGGCCAAGTGGAGTAGTTACTTTAATCTGCATGGTGTTCCTAATGAGAAGAAAATTGAAAGCGTTGTGCTGTTCTTACGCGACAAAGCGTCATTGTGGTGACAAAATTTACTGTTGAAGCCAACTACTTGGGATGCGTTTGCGGAAGTTTTCAAGAAAGCTTTTGTAGTTGCTGATGATGTGGACTACTACCTGAAGTTTGTGAACTGCAAAATGGGCACAAAGAGTTTAGACTCTTATATACAGGAATTCATGGACCTATGGAATAGGGTTTCATCATTTGATGCAAAGTTGGCATTATGGCAGTTTGTCCTAGATTTGTTAGCCGACTATCAGAACGAATGCAGGCGAAATGTGCTTCAAAGCCTCGAGGATGCGTTTCGGATGTAAAGAGTGGGATCATATTCACTTAATGTAAAGAGTGAGATCATATTCACTTTGAACAAAAGAAAGTGAAATGAGATAGCAATGTAATCTTGAATTCCAAGATCTCGAGGCTTGCTTCAAGCCATAGACACTTCTTTGGAGATGGCATACTTTGTCCTCCATTCCATGCTTGATGAACCCCTATGGCTGCTCCATATAGATATCCTGTTCCAAAAAACCATTCAAGAAGGCATTAGAGACATCCATTTGACATAGGATCCATCCAAAATGTGATGCAAGCACAATGATTAGCCTTATTGTGACCATCTTGGCCATAGGTGCAAAAGTTTCCTCATGGTCTATCCCTCTCTCTTGAGCATAACCTTTTGCAACTAATCTTGCTTTATGGTTGTTAACACTGCCAATTGAATTCATCTTAAGCTTGAAGACTGTTATGTCCATGACCAGTACATAGGATATAGTATACTCCTAGTCTTGGATACACGGTACTCTAGTGAAACAAGTTGTTAGTTATGCCACGTCATACTGGACGTGACCCGAAAGTAACTAATATCCTTCTGAGGTCCAGGACACACTGAATGGAGTTTAGACAAGGTATGAGATAGTGTATGCATGTGTAGAGTTATCAATAGCAATTCTATGAATAGTTGGTCCATGAATAGGATTCTATTCTAGGTGAATCCATGTATAGGGAACATAGGGCTATGCATGGCTATGTGTCCACGATGCTTTTGGCTCTATATAAGAGGTCCAAACTCGCCCTACTCCTCATCACGGTTCTTGATTCATTGCCAGGCTCTCACTCTACATTCATGCTTCTTGTTCCTTGGCTTGGGGGTGAGGCTTCTAGAGATTGATTGGATGCTTCTACTTGGTTGGGTGGTTTTTTCAGAGTGTGTTATCCTTTTGTGTTTAGGATTTGTAAGCATGATCTAAGGAGCTTCCCTTATAGTGGTATCAGAGCAAGCCTTACAAGTTTGGAGAGGTGGATCTGTATGAAGGCTTCATGGAACTCTTTGAGACCATCTAAGACTGTTTGGATCATCACTTTTAGGCATGGTTGACTGTTTGCATATTTTTGGACATATTGTTGAAAAAGTCCGTCCTCCTACAGTATAATTGGTTGTTTTGAACTCGCACGTGGATCCTAGGTGCCAGGTTGACATGGCAAGTGTCTTGTTTACTAGGTCTCCCTCTGTACTGAGCTTTACAGCACCCAATTTGGTGTCCTGTATCCAAAGATAAGTAAAAAATAAGTTTAATGTCGCATGTCTTGCATGCATGAGGGACATTAACAGAGTAAAACTAAGAATCAAACAAGTGAATCGAATTTTCGATTTCGATTTCGATTGCTTAATAACTAACTGTGATTTTTTATGAAATTTTAGAAAACGTAAAATTTTTTTAAAAAATTAAAATGTGCGAAAACTCAAAATTTCTAGTTTTTTTTTTCAATATCTTGTAATGTCTATGAATTTGACTAAAAATAGTGATTTGACGAAGAAACTTCAAATCAAGCTGCAAATCCAGGTGCGCCATCTTATATAGTGATTTGTCAACAGTTGAGTACGACACTCAATGATATGAATAATTGTAATCTGATGAGAGATCAGCAAATGGAGGTTCTGTTGAATCAAGTCAAATTGATGTCTTCACCCAATCTCGGTTTTCAACCGGAGGTTTATGTGGGCGAGAAGAAGGAGAAGAAACTTGAGGTCATCAAGGACTGGCTGGCCAAGTGGAGTAGTTACTTCAATCTGCATGGTGTTCCTGATGAGAAGAAAATTGAAAATGTCATGCTGTTCTTACGTGGCAAAGTGTCATTGTGGTGGCGAGATTTACCGATAAAGCTAACTAATTGGGATGCGTTTGCGAAAGTTTTCAAGAAAGCTTTCGCAGTTGCTGATGACGTGGACTACTACCTGAAGTTTGTGAACTACAAAATGGGTAAAAAGAGTTTAGACTCTTATATCCAGGAATTCATGGACCTATGGAATAAGGTTTCATCATTTGATGCGAAGTTGGCATTATGGCAGTTTGTCCTAGGTTTGTCAGCTGACTATCAAAACGAATGCAAGCGAAATGTGCTTCAAAGCCTCGAGGATGCGTTTCGGATTGCGAAAGCATATGATTCCACAGCGGTGGCATCCAGGAAGCAGTTTGCGCAAATTCCAACCACTATGAAAACCAAGAAGGGTAAGAAGCGCGGTCCAGACCAAGCAAAAAATTTGACGAATTAGATCAAGCAGCATCGGAACCCAGGAAGCCGAAGAGAAAGAGATTCAAGAAATCTATGTTCCGGGAAAAGGCTAAAAGAGAGAACTTATGTTTTGTCTGTAAGAAGCCTGGACATAAGATGAAATTTTGTCCCAAAAGGAAGAAAGTGTCTGCTCACATTTCAATGGCACATGTACATAACATATACACCCAAAAACTTTCAAGCAATTAATATTGGGTTTCTTTCCATACAATGTCTCATAAGGAGTTTTGCCTTCAATTGCTTTGCAAGACACCCTATTCATTAAGTAGTTTGCACATACAAGAGATTCACCCCAAAAAGATTTGGGCAAACAAGCATCCAATCTTAAAGCCTTAGAAAATTCACATAATGTTCTATTCCTTCTTTCAGCAACTCCATTTTGTTGAGGGGTGTAAGGACAAGAAGATTCTTTCTTGATCCCTTCCTCCTCACAAAAGGCCTTAAATTTATTGGAGATGAATTCTCCACCATTGTCACTTCTAAGTATCTTGATGCTATGATTATGATGCTTTTCCACAAACAGCTTTAACTTTACAGAAGTATGAAACAGTAAGACTTGAAGGAAAGTAAGAACGCCCAACAATATCTTGAGTAGTCTTCAATGAAGGTTTAAAACATAGATGAACCTCCATTAGATTTGGTGCTAGCAATATGCACATCTGAGTGTATGAGACCAAAGGATGAGATGACTTTGTGATGGAGTTAGGAAACACCTTCTTATGTGTCTTAGATAAAGCACATGCTTCACAAACCTTGTCTTCCTTCCCAATAGACCTTGGTAGGCCTAAAGCATACTCCTCCTTGATCATAGCCTCCATGGAACCCGAGTTGGCATGTCCAAGTCTTTTGTGCCATAAAGTGAAGTTAGATATCTTGCTCTTCTCTGCCAACATGACAACATTAGCATCCACAAATGCATTCAACTTTTAGAGTTTGTGAAGTTTAGTGCCCTTAGCCACTATCTTACCCTTCTTCTTGATGAAACATTCAATTGAAGCAAAATCAACATTGAAACCATTGTCTACCATTTGGCCAACACTCAATAGATTCTTTGTTATTGTAGGAATGTACAAAACACCTTCTATGTTGATATTTTGGAAGATCCTAAGCAAAGGGGAATGCTACCAACTCCTTCAATACTACAAGCTTCATCATTTGCTGTATATATAGATTTTATAGGTCCATCACAAGATAAGAGAGAAGAGAAAACTTTCTTTTGCTAGTCATGTGTGAACTAGCACCTGAATCGATCCACCAAGAATCTTCTCCTTTGAAGCTTGTTGAATAAAATATGGACATCATGAGGGAGTCCTCATGTGAACTCTTCTCCTCCTCCTCCTTGCTCATGTTGTCTTGGCTTTGATCTTGCTTCCTCTTGAAGCAATCCGAGACATAATGTCCCATCTTGCTACAATAGTATCACTTCACCTTGGATTTGTCCTTCTTGACTTTGGTGGTTGATGGAGATGCCTTTGAGGGTACTTCTGAGAGCTTGGTCATCTCCACCTTGGATGGAAAGTCTATCCACCCTCTCTTGCATTTGGCTCCTTCTTTACTCCTCGGCCATGAGTGTGCCTTGGAGCTCTTCAAGTATGCATAGCTTACCCATAATTGCATATTCCTAAACCAAAATGTCAAATTCAAAGCTTAGTCCATTCAAGATGAGTTGAACAAGCTCTTCATCCTTGATAGTATCACCTATGAAGGCTAGCTCTTTATTCAATTCCTTCACTCTTAAGACAAAAGTATGTGTACTCTCTCCTTTATTTTGATAGGTCCTATAAATTTGTTTCTTCAAAGCTAACATCCTAGTTTGGTTCTTGGATTCATAGACCTTTTGCAAAGTTTACCAAGCATCTTGAGCCAAAGTACAATCTCCTACCTCTCTTAAGAATTCATTTGCAACATTCATTTTTATACAATGTAGTGCAATATTCCACCTCTTGTTGTATTTGGCGATGTATAGGTTCACCCTCCTTACCATTTACAATTTCCATTAGATCTTGCATGATCATGATGGATTCCATTCTAAATTTCCATATGGAATAGTTAGTTTTGTTGAGCCTCTCATTAGTATCCAAAAGATATGCATTTAAAAATGCCATCTCTTCTCCTAATCAAGGACTTGACACAAATGAAGGTTACTTCTATTGATTTGATTAAAGATATACCTTATCCTACTTCTTAGAGACCTGAAAAGATCAGTAATAGACTTCCTATAAAGATCTAAGAATGATCTTGAACAAAATCAAATCATAGAATACTAGAAATAATGCACTTGCTTGATTGAAGTAGACAAAACTAGTAGAATTGCCCCTCTTTCTATAAAGAACATAAAAGCTTCCAAATGATCTGATCAAGAGTGAATTTCAGCAACCTAATATCCTTACAAAATTATTTGCAAAATATCTACATGTAACTTAACAGGATGCAACACAATCTACTATCCAATCACAACCAAAAAATTGATCAAAATTAATCTAATTTGATGCATAAGGTTGGACTGAACCTATACCACTTTAGGAGGTGTCCACAACTCCTTAGAACAACTTTGAAGAGTCTCCAAATCTCTGATCTTCCCTCTCCTTGAATGCTAGAAAGCCTCCTCTACGAAATCACCTCCAAAACTTGCTTAGAAATCAATGCTTGGAGCAAGCAAAACTTGCTATCTTGGTAATGCGGATTGAATTCAACTTTGCCTCTGACTAAACACCTGCAAATGAAGTCACACACCAATCTACAATGTAATTGACTCACTTTGAGCTCTAGAATTAATACTAGATGCTAAGATCCAATCGACACTAGATTTAGATAAAAAATTGTGATCAAATTGAATGAAAAGCAAGGATTTAGCTCATTTCAACATTTAGGCTCTGATACCATTTGAAAATTACAGCAAATAAGGATCCTAAAACATTTGAAATGATGAGAAAAAATGATCCCATAATGGTAGCACAGCTTGCACCATCAAAATCCATCAAAAATCTATGCTTGAACCTCACTAAATGGCTCAAATCCTGGAAGAAGCCTTCACACGTGCCACAGTCTGAGTACTGTAAACCAGACCCACATTCAATCCTATATTGATTACAAATCACAAGATCTCAAAGAAATATGAACATAGAGAGCAATTGCACCAATATGAGAGAAAACCCATGAAATTGCTTGATTGATTTTGGTGAGAGATCATCACCTATATATACATGATCCATCACGGTTTTGGACAGGTATGAGTACCCTAAATATTCCTAATGCTAATTTTGGTGGATCTTTCATCCCTACCAAGTTAGAGTTGGAATCTTGGAGATCCCTCAACAATGTAAAAATTACCAAAAATAGCTCCTACTTTTTCTCTCTTGTATCTAAGCATGATTTGGACTCATTCCAAAGGTTCTATCACTTAGGTCAACTTGAGAACATCCTTATGAATGGAATTATATGCTATTTGGCACGTGTGACAAGCCACATCATGACCATCTAATATTACAAGTCATATGACCAAAACTAGTCAAGCTAGAATTGTGAATTTCTAACAGTGACTGGAGTTGAAGTAGAACCTACAGCTCCTAATGAAGCTACAACATTCAAGAAGAGAACAATGATTGCTCTTCCTTTCATTAAAATGAATTTGTCCAATGAGGTGTTAAGGGAGATTAGTTCTTGCACCATTGCCAAAGAGGCTTGGGATATCCTTAAACAATCTATGAAGCTAAGAGTACATCAAGATTGCTCACACTTAGAAACCAAATATTTCTAAGTTATCAGAGAGTTGATGAGAGTGCTTCAAGTTATGTTATGAGAGTAAAATATCTTCATCAAGAGTTAGCTAGTATTGGAGATGCTATCAAGGAGGAGCTACCATCTTTGGAGACTCTTCAAGAGGTTCTCATTGTTGAAGAAAGCAGACAAGAGAACAAGCTACTGAGGATCAATAGACTTTCATTGAAGGATGGTGGAGATGATAAAGCACTCTTCACCAAGGACAAGTGAAGATGCAAAGGTAAATGATAGTAGCAACACTTCAAGAAGGATAAGGATAAAGCCAAAGAAGGTGATGAGGATCAATCCTTACAAGTTACGACATCTAGGGCAAGAAGAAGATGCCAAGGATTAAATGCTTCTTTTGTGGCAAGAAAGGCCACTATACATCAAACCATTTGAAGAAGAAGAACCAATTTAAACAAGCTAACCTTACTAATGAGGAAGAGTGTGAGGGTAATGAGAGTGATAGGGAAGATTCTTTATTGATGTCAAGTTTTTCATCTTTCCTTTTCAAAAGTGAAGAAGTATGGTGGATAGATACTGGGGCTAGTTCCCATATGTCCAGTTCTAGGAATTCTTTTACAAGTCTCATACATTATGTAGGTACAAAAAGATCAATCTATACTGCTAATGATGTAGAGTGTGACAAAATTTCTAGAATTCACATGTGTGGGGAATGTCCACAAGAGTGACTGATCTTAATTAAGCTTTGTGATTGGCACTATAACCTGATTCTAGATTGATCAACAAAATCTAGTTCAGAAGAAATGGCTAATCCACAATCTAGCATGCTAATCAACAAAATATAATAGCAATGATCAAAGAATGAAAGAAATAGAAGATTTCAATGTATGACATTAGCCTCAACACGAGTTAGAGAGAGAGAGAGAGAGAGCTAGAGAGATAACAAGCAGTATTTGTTTAGATCCAAAATGACATGAGATAGCTACAAAACTTTGGTTCTTCATGTGTGGAGAGCTACACATATTTATGGAGATTGAGGTAGCTCGAGGTAGAACCATATCTATCCATTCCAAAATGACATCTAGAGTCTATGTGACATTTGTCACTTGTCATGCATGAAATTCTACCAACTTTTTACAAGTGTACTAGTTCTAACCAGAAATGTCCAAATCATCATGCATGTGTCCAATAAACTTTGTGCATGCCTTGCATGTCACTATGGATCACTTACAATTAATGCATGTGAGTTGCCACGAGTTTTTACAAGCATAATCATGCTAATTCTATGTCTACAAACTATATGCAAGTTGCATTTATCAAACTAGACAATACATAACCATGTAGCTCGAGTTCTATGTAGGCCAAACTTGGCATTTTGCATTAATGAGCTACATACTTGCATGGTACAACTTTTGTAGCAAGCCAAGAAATCAATATGGATTGTTTTTCAATTTTAACACTCCTCCTAAAAATGATCTATATTGATTTGAACATGGATCTTGGTATAACTCCAAGGTTGGCTCTATGCTTGTTGAAGGAACTTTTGCTCAAAGGTTTGGTGAGCATATCTGCAATGCAAGATGATGTGTCGATGTGCTCCAATTTGATTTCACCTCCAATGAGCTTCTCTCTCACGAAGTGATGTGCAACTTCGATATGTTTGCTCCTTGCATGGAATATTGGGTTGTTGGCAAGGGCTTGAGCTGAAATGTTGTCACACATGATCGTAGGTATATTTTCTTCCATAATTATCTTTAGCTCCACTAGTAACCTCTTGATCCAAAGCACTTCCTTTGTTGTTGTAGTGAGCACCTTGTACTTGTTGATTGTGCCATCTTGATTATACTTGACTTGAAAAACCCATTTGCAACCAATGGTATGCTTGTTGGATGGAAGATCCACAAGTTCCCATGTATTATTGGCCATCAAAGCATCATATTCTTCCTTCATGGCAAGGTACCATTCCTTTGAGTTGATAGTATCATATACATCCTTCGGCTCCTCATGAGAAATAAAATAGGCACAATTAGTGGAGTTGATTTCCACTTGCTTTCTTCTATCTTCATAGGTAAGCCTTCTAGGCTCGGATCTTTCTCTTTGAGATCTCCTTGGTGAAAAAATTTGAGGTGACTCCTCCTCAAATCTAGGCCCCATCTCTCCATGATGATCTTCAAGGTTGATGATTGGAGTATCTTTGTGAGAATCTTTGAACTCGGCCTTCTCAAGAATGTATTTTTGATCTTCATGGAATATCACATCTCTACTCTCAATTGTAGTTGAGGTAGAGGGAACATAGATCCTGTAAGCTTTCTTGTTGGATGCATATCCAACCATGATCCCTTTAACAAAATTAGGATCATCTCTTTTCCTTGTTTCCAAGGGCATATTAACAAAGCAAGTACAACCAAAAACTCTAATGTGATCTACCTTAGGTTTTTTTTGAAACAAGACTTCAAAAGGTGATTTTTCAGCAAGAGCATTGTGAGCTAATCTATTGCACGAATAGTTTGCACAATTTATAGCTTCACCCCAATATTCAATAGGCAAAGAAACTGCTACTCGAATTGCTTTAGCACAGTCACATAAAGATCTGTTTTTCCTCTCAGCTACTCCATTTTGAGATGGAGAATAGGCACAAGAAAATTCTCTCTTTATTCCCTCACCTTCACAATAATTATAAAACTTGTTGGAGATATATTCACCTCCTCCATCACATCTTAAAGCTTTAACTTTGCAAGAAAACTATTTTTCTACATAATCTTTGAAGATAAGAAAGTGATGTGAAGAATTGCCAAAAATTGGCAAATCTAGCTTGATCAAAAACCATGTAGAATAGTGTAAATTGTGTACACAAGTGGGTCTCACACATGTGAGGCCATGATGCCACATGGGAAACCCATCCTAATGTAGGTTAGGTCAAGTCAAGAGAGTTGGTCATGTCTATTTGGTGGTCATCCCTACTTTATAGGACCTACACCTAAGTTTAAGGTGAAAATTTGACCAACTAGCTACCTACCAAGCATAACTCTAGGAAATAGACTAGGGTTTCATTTTAGGTCAAGGAGAGTGAGTTAACTTCCTTATTACATGCTGGAAATCCACCTAACTTCAAGAAGGAAGTCGAATTTGCTATGTATTCCCTCTCTCCATAGTGAGAAGATAGAAAATTTTTGGAGCTCATTGGCAATCTCAAGCTAGTTCACTATGTACATTGAGTTTTTGTGATCCAAATGAAACCAAATCAATTTCTACTTGTTTCTCAGGTTGAAGGCCGTACTACAGCCTGTAGTACACACGTGTGGGATCGGATTTCAATGTTTATCAATGCTTTTGATTGTTAATACTTGTTGTTTGTTAAATTGCCAATCTAGATCAACTTTTTTGTGTCTAGTTTCTTGATAGATTGTTAAGCAAGCATCCAATCACTCTTGTGGATCTTTTGTAGATCCATTTATGGTCCTAAAGTACAGTACTTTCACATGGTATCAGAGCCAAGTACAAGAGCATAAGCCATTGATCTAATGCAAATCCATTTTTAGCAAGTTTTGGTGCTAAAAACTAGTATTGAGAGGGCAAGCTAGAATCTTGATTATGGTGAGGAGATTTGATCCCAAACTTGGTAGGGGTCCAAATCCGTACTGTCCACATGTGTGGGCACCTCTGAACCTGCATTTAATGCAAGGTATTCATTTGATCCAAAAAAATTCAATTTGTGAGCTATTGGTGTAATTTTTGGTGGAGATCCTAGGATAATCTACCAAGATCATTTGCCATTGATTAGATTTGAATTTGTTTCATGGAATCTAATTAATCTAGGCTGAGTTCAAGTCCTATTAAGGTTAAAAACAGGTCTTGAAAGTACACTAAGAAGGAAGAAAGAGATTAAGTCATTTTTTTGTCCAGAAATAGCCAAAATTGGCAAGATTTGATTGTAAGTAGATTTCACATCATCTTATCTTCATTCCAACTTTGTGAGGGAGTGCTAGAACTGAGATTATAAGTCCAATTGTTGGATTAGAAATCTAATTTGAGTGAAAAACTACAAGAGAGAGACCTTAGTGAGTTTCTAGAGACAATCAAATCCATTTCTTGGCAAGATTTGTTTGAAAGTAGTTTTCACTTCATCTTATCTTCATTCCAGCTTTGTGAGGGAGTGATAGAACTATGATTATAAGTCCATTTGTTGGATTAGAAATCAAATTTGAGTGAAACACTGCAAGTGTGAGACATTTGTGAGTTTCAAGTCAATCAAATCTATTTCTTGTTTGTAGAAGTCACTAGTAAGATGGGATCTGCTGGAGCATACCTTCTAGAAGCTAGTGAGAGGTTGAATTCTACAAATTATGCTATTTGGAAGGTTAGAATGGAGTCACTCTTAGTGTTCCAAGACCTTTATGAGTTCTTGATTGAAGATGAAGATGAACCTCTAGGTGCACAGGAGTTAGCTAGATACAAGAAGAGATCTAGGCTTGCACTTCATTGTGTGAAGATGAATGTGAGCAATGATTTGTTGAGAGAAGTATCAGCTTGTACTAACGCTAAAGAGGCTTGGGAGTCTTTAAAATCAATCTATGAGTCTAGCAACACTTCTAGAGTTCTTATGCTTAGAAATCAAATTTTGCAAAGCATGAGGAGAAGTGAGGAGAGTGCACAGGATTATGTACTCAGAATCAAGTCTCTAAATAGGGAGTTGGCTTCCATTGGAGAGCAGATTCATGATGGAGAGCTTGTACAAATTGTCCTTAATGGTCTAGGAGATGACTTTGCAAATTTGGTCCAAAGTTTTGCCATTCAAGACACTTTGCCAACTATAGAAAAACTTCACAGTGTATTAGTGGCTGAAGAGTGTAGGATGCTCCATGCAAAATCTAGGATGAGTTCCTTGTCTTTGCAGGATGGTGATGAGAAAGCCAATTTCTCATTGAAGGGCAAAAAGAAGACCAATGGAAAGAAGAAGCATCCAAAGGAGGCCAAAGAAGAGGATGATGCATCAAGCTCAAAGGACAAGTCAAAGCAAAAATGCTTCTTTTGTGGAAAGAAGGGGCATTATGCATCTAAATGTTACAAGAGGCTAAGAGCACAAGTGGAGGAGGACAAACAAGGAAACCTTGCAAAGGAGGAGGAGGAGGATGAAGTAGATGTATTCTTGATGGCATCTACATCCTCACCAACAAGCAATAGCAATTCAAGAGACAATTGGTGGATTGACAGTGGGGCTAGCTCCCACATGTCTTGTGAAAAGGACTTTTTCTCAACCTTACACTCATTCAATGATGCTAAAAAGTTTGTCTTTACTGCAAATGATGAAGAGTGTAGGATAGATGGTGTTGGCACCATCTCTTTGTGTCTAGAATCCTCAAAATGCATGGATCTAGAAAATGTCCTTTATGTACCATCAATCACCAAGAATATGCTTAGTGTTGGTCTACTCTTAGAAAGTGGTTTGGATGTCCACTTTAAGCATGGTGTTTGCTTCATCTTGAAGAATGATGTTTGCATTGCAAAGGGATTTAAACATGGAAGATTGTTTAAGTTGGAAGCTAGTGTTGCTTTTGAAAGAATGAGCTTGGCAAAGGAGGAGATCACTCAAGAGGAGATCTTGGAAAAGTGTGATCTTGCTTGCATTGAGGAGGAGCATCAAAAGGAGGAAGATTTTGAGGATCAGCCTCAAAGCATGAGAGTTCCAAGGGAGTCCTCAATGACAATGTCCGAGTCATCAAATTGCATGCAAATTGTCCATTCAAGTGTGCATCTTGCAAGGGTGGTGAGCATTGGAGAGTCTACTATCTTTGAATACTTTCTGGAAAGTATTAGTAGACATGAGGTGACTTGTTTCTTACCTTTAAGATTCATGGTGTTTATTACTTTGTATGACAAGACAATGAAATGGGATGCTTTGAAATTTACATTTGTTGTTGATAAAGCAATTTCATTGGATAACTATTTTTGTAATAGTTTGAATAGTGTCATAAAAGATGAAACATCATTTGTATTGGAAATATTTGGGTCCACATGCTTTGAGCATGATCGTTCCAATGTAAGGACCAAAGATTATCCTATTTCAATGATAGGAATAATGGTAGTGTTTTGCTCTTCAAGTAGAGATTGTAGAATCTACTTGTTTTCAGCCAAAGAATTTGTCAATGGTGGAAATGTGATCTTTCAAGAGTGGAAGATTTGTAAACTTGAAGAAGCACCTTTGGATCAACACCTTATTCAATTCATTGATGGTTTGGAGTCAAGTCAAGTGGAGGAGCAAGCTCAAGACCCGAGGACTCCAAGAAGAACCTTGAGTATCAAGATGGAGCCATCTAGGCTCAATCATATGGATCAAGCAAGACAAGTTGTCTTTGGCAACATTATTTATGCACTTAATATTTTAATTGATGTATCTTCAAGTACACAAAATGCCTTGGAATCCATGGCTTGGCATGATGTTTAGTTTTGAAGTGTGCTACATGTATATAGACACATTTATGGAACATCTTGTAAGGGATCCTCTAAGAGGTGGTGAAAGATCCTTCATGGACATCATTCTCTATTGGAGTCTCAAAAGTTCCTTCTTTGTAGCTGGATTTTTTAGACACTTCTAAAAGCTTTCATTGATCTATCAAGAGATTTGTAAATAGATCAAGCTAAATTTGAGGAGGAGTGTGAAGAATTGCCAAAAATTGGCAAATCTAGCTTGATCAAAAACCATGTAGAATAGTGTAAATTGTGTACACAAGTGGGTCCCACACATGTGAGGCCATGATGCCACATGGGAAACCCATCCTAATGTAGGTTAGGTCAAGTCAAGAGATTTGGTCATGTCTATTTGGTGGTCATCCCTACTTTATAGGACCTACACCTAAGTTTAAGGTGAAAATTTGACCAACTAGCTACCTACCAAGCATAACTCTAGGAAATAGACTAGGGTTTCATTTTAGGTCAAGGAGAGTGAGTTAACTTCCTTATTACATGCTGGAAATCCACCTAACTTCAAGAAGGAAGTCGAATTTGCTATGTATTCCCTCTCTCCATAGTGAGAAGATAGAAAATTTTTGGAGCTCATTGGCAATCTCAAGCTAGTTCACTATGTACATTGAGTTTTTGTGATCCAAATGAAACCAAATCAATTTCTACTTATTTCTCAGGTTGAAGGCCGTACTACAGCCTGTAGTACACACGTGTGGGCTCGGATTTCAATGTTTATCAATGCTTTTGATTGTTAATGCTTGTTGTTTGTTAAATTGCCAATCTAGATCAACTTTTTTGTGTCTAGTTTTTTGATAGATTGTTAAGCAAGCATCCAATCACTCTTGTGGATCTTTTGTAGATCCATTTATGGTCCTAAAGTACAGTACTTTCACAAGTGATAAAAAACCGTAGCCTTTGAAGAAAGTAGATACAACCAAGTGTATCTAGTAAAGTCATCAATAAAGGTGACAAAACATGTTGCACCACCAATACTTTTAGAAGAGGAAAAATGTAACTTTGCAATGGCACAAGCCTCACAAGGCTTGAAATCTTTTGGAAGACCAATAGCCTTCTCCTTTTTAACCATAGAAGACATAGATGTAAAGTTAGGATGTCCCAACCTTCTATGCCACAGCTCCTCCTTAGATAACAAAACAACTTTACAAAGGTTTGCATTCTCATAAGAATTCAACTAAAAAATTCCACCACATCTAGTTCCATCAGCAAGGATCTCATCTTTTCTCTTGATAAAACAAGTATTGGAGTTGAACTTTACATCACAACCATTATCAAGCAACTTTCCCACACTAATTAAGTTCTTTGTAAGTTTTGGAATGAAAAGAACATTAGAAAGTGCAAGAACTTTTGAGGAAGCAAGTTTCAATGGAATGTTGCCAATTCCTTTTATTGGACACTCATGATCATTAGCTGTGTAAATAGATCTCTTGAGTCCTTTGAAAGGTAAGATTGAGTCAAATGAATCCTTTGAACAACACATATGTGAAGAGGCTCCACTGTCTATGTACCAAGCTTCATCTTTCTTGAAAGGTGATGAAGAAAAATTGGACACCATAAGTGATCCTTCTCCATCACTTGCAACAGAATCTTCTTCAATCTCTTTGGAGAGATTAGCTTGCTTGAGTTGGTTTTTCTTCTTAAAGCAATTAGAGGCATAGTGCCTCTTTTTGCCACAGAAGAAGCACTTCACTTTCTTCTTCTTGGTTTTTGAGTTAGAGGGATGAGATGTATCATCCTCTTCACCATCTTGATCTCGATCTTTGGCTTTGTCTTTGTTGTATGCTTGAGAGAATTGGTTCTTACTCCTTCCTCTCTGCTTGCCTTTGACAAAGAGGTCTTTGTCACTTCCACCATGTTCAAGTTTGTTCATCCTGGAGAGTTTATAGCTTTGTCTAGATTCTTCAAAAATAAGAATTCCTTGGAGAGTTTCTAGATTAGGTAACTCCTCCTTAATAGCAAAAGACTGAACAAGATTATCATAGTCATCCATCAAGCCATTCAGTATGACTTGAACTAGCTCAACTTGGTTATTGGTAACACCAACATAGGAAAGCTCTCTATGTAAATCTTCAACTCTCAGAACATAGCTAGATGCACTCTCTTCACTTTTTTGGAAACTTTGGAAAATCTGATTCCTAAGAGTGATTATTCTAGAAGTATTCTTTGCTTCATAGATGGTCTTTAGTGCATCCCAAGCTTCTTTGGCTGTAGTGCAAGATCCTATCTCTCTCAAAATTTTATTAGATACATTCATCTTAATGAAATGTAGAGCCATTCTAGCTCTCTTCTTGTATTTAGGAATTTCAACCTGTGCTTGAGGCTCCTCCTCAACACCAAGCACAATATCCATAACATCCTGGAGAATCAAAACAGACTCCATTCTTAACTTCCAAATTGAGTAACTAGAAGTGTTTAGTCTTTCACTGGCTTCTAAAAGATATCCTCCTTGAGATGCCATTATAATAAAGACTTCTTAGTTATTGGATTGAAATATGTTTGAGCTTGTTCCTATCAGACTTAGAGTTGCTGCTCTCTTTCACTATAGGTATTTTCAAGGTTGAACTACCTTCCTATGTGAAACAGTTGCAACTATATATGAGATGAATCTCAAATATTCAACAAGACAAGTTATATAGATCAGACACAAAAAGTGGTTTGTGACACTTTGGCTGGTTTGAATCCTACTTTTGGCACATGTGAAATGCTTCAAAAGAAAACACTATTGACACTCAGAAGGCTCAAAGGGTGTTCAGATACTTCAAACTCAGTCTTGATCTACAGTTTCTTGTGTTGGATGCTCAAAACAATGAATTCAGAACAAAGTATAATTGAATAAAATCAAAATGGTGTCACTTGGATTTTGGACCTATCCCTATCCTCTTTAAGAGCTTATAACTCTTGCTAGACACATCATATTGATTTGGTTTCAATTTCTATGGAAAGTACAAATCAAATGCTTTCCATCAAGCTATAAGACTACTATCTTTGGATCTATAAGTAAGGAGAACAAAGGGACTGAAAAACTTTGATTTTCACACGTGCGGAATTCCAGAATTCCGTACTTCCTCAATTCAGGTCTAAAAATTCAGTTCAAGTCCGATTTGATCCAAATAAACTTCAGAGAAGGGTTAGAAAAAAAGTGTAAAACTGCTTTTTTGTTCGATTTAGCTCTCAGTTTCTTGTACAATCAGAGTTGTTAGCATGCAATGCTTAATGTGGCTCTGATACCATGACAAAATTTCTAGAATTCACACGTGTGGGGAATGTCCACAAGAGTGACTGATCTTAATTAAGCTTTGTGATTGGCACTATAACCTATATCTAGATCGATCAACAAAATCTAGTTCAGAAGAAATGGCTAATCCACAATCTAGCATGTTAATCAACAGAATATAATAGCAATGATCAAAGAATGAAAAAATACAAGATTTCAATGTATGAGCATTAGCCTCAACACGAGTTAGAGATAAAGAGATAACAAGCAATATTTGTTTAGATCCAAAATGACATGAGATAGCTACAAAACTTTGGTTCTTCATTATCAATTGTGTGGAGAGCTACACATATTTATGGAGATTGAGGTAGCTCGAGGTAGAACCATATCTATCCATTCCAAAATGACATTGACATCTAGAGTCTATGTGACATTTGTCACTTGTCATGCATGAAATTCTACCAACTTTTTACAAGTGTACTAGTTCTAACTAGAAATGTCCAAATCATCATGCATGTGTCCAATAAACTTTGTGCATGCCTTGCATGTCACTATGGATCACTTACAATTAATGCATGTGAGTTGCCACGAGTTTTTACAAGCATAATCATGCTAATTCTATGTCTATAAACTATATGCAATAACCGTGTAGCTCGAGTTCTATGTAGGCCAAACTTGGCATTTTGCATTAATGAGCTACATACTTGCATGGTACAACTTTTGTAGCAAGCCAAGAAATCAATATGGATTGTTTTAGTTGATGCGGTTTTTAGTTGATGTTAGATCTAGAGAGACTCATGCAAAATTAAAGCACCAATTTTGTAATACATTGATTGAGATTATGAATATATTATTATTGCAAATGATCGTGCTATATTGCCATTGCTTTTATATGTGCAATGTTCTTTTTTCAAAAATTGCAATGTTGAATTTCGAGATGTGGATTGACGTAATAACTGACTAAGAATTCAAAACCATGTGCAATGTCAAATTTCAAACAAGAATCAATATCACATATAGAAATCTAAATGAAATTTATGATGTGCATAAAGTAGTGCAATAAAGTATTGTCATTCATAATGCACATGAAGTAATGCAATAAAATATAGGAATGAAAAGTAATCTAGGAATGAAAAGTAATTTAGGAATGAAAAGTATCTCATGTGTCATGTGCTGTATGTAATTGGCCCATGAGCTTACTAATGAATTACCAAAAATAGCCATGGAGCTAAACTAGTCTAGAATTAGTCATTAGAATAGTTAATAAAAAGGTGCAAACAACCATGTCACATTTGTATTGGCGAGAACCATAATACTGGTTGTAAGGCCCAAATTGAGGTAATAAGACGCACAAAAGGCCCACTATAAATAGAGGAGGTCGTGCTAATTTGGAGGCTATTCTACGTTTATGAATTTTGAACTTTTGTGATCTTGAAGCTTCTCTTTGAGAGCTTTCTTGATAGTATTGATGGTTCACGTACCTACAATCACATGAGAGCTATGATCACGCTCTAGTTTCAAGCATAATCTTGCGAATGACCAATAATAATGAATAATGGATTCTATCTTTACCCATTTTGGTGAAATTTGGCTGCATTTAGTTAGTTTCTTGAATTTTGACTAGTTTCTTGATTTCTTGCATTGTCATGATATTTTGATGTGTAATGAATGGATTAGATGTTTGAATGCTAAGATTGGCACATGACAATTTTTTTGGTATCATAGCATTAGATCCTTTCCCCATCAGATTTGGTGGATTTTGCTAAGTTTGGTAGAGTTTCTTGTTCTAGTTTTCTTGATTTTTCAACTTTCAGCAAGTTTTGTTTCAGTTTCTGACCATTTAATTCTCATTTTTTTGTGTAGTTTCTTGCTGTTAATCAATAGGTCTCTCTTTTAGCTTTTTGGCGGTACTGTGATTTTCTGATTTAGAGCTATAATGACCAAGCTATGGCCATTTTAGTGTTTTCATTCCAATTTTAGCTAATTAAGTTTTTGCAGTCTGTTTTCTGCCATTTTTGATGTACTTTTGGCCAAATTTTATGACTATATTTTTAAAGGATTGTAAATCTCACTCTTAGCTTGAATTTGAGCCAATTTGGAGCCAATTTGGTTGGAAATTGAAGGAATTATGGCAATTCTTGTGAAGGAGGTATAATTTTAGATTTTTGGTGAATTTTTGGGAGAGAAGCACTTCAACCCTTCACTGTTGCAGTTTCGTTCCTTTGGAAAAAAATTTCCAATTTTTCATTTTGAAGTTTCTGCCAAAAATACAAAAAAAAAAAAATAACCCTCACATCGTGCCCTAAATCTAACGGGCCCTAAACCTAAACCTAACCCTCACACGATTTTCTCACTCTCAAAATCGACCTTGGTTGTGGTGTGCAACAGGACGATTCTGAGCAGCCCTCAGCTGTTAACATTTAAGTAATCTTGCTCGTAAGAAATGCACCCAGCTTGATGTTGGATCGATTGGTAGTCAGAGCGCACATGTCACATCTACTTTAACCCACAGATAATCGCGCATTCATATTTCGAACTACAACAAAGAAATATCTGATATTTGATCTGATCTCAAGCACAACTAAGGTGATCTGATCTCACAAATCAGTCTTCCGTGAATTCTCACGAATTTCTGCACAAATTGTTCACGAATCTTTTGCGCGTTCTCTGGTTGGCGAATCCTACCTATCTGATTGGCGAGTTTCACCTACGAATCCACCTATGAATACCCGGGCAAATACTTCCTCCAGCAGTTGCGCTCTCCTCCCCTCGCGAATACCAATTTGTGATCTCACGAATACCCTCACGAATTAGTGGCTAAGTGGACTACGCTACATCTTTAGCATCCCATTTTGGGTGGAATCAGCATTCCTGAATGGTGACCTAGAAGAGGAAGTATACATGCTCCAACCACAAGGCTTTGTTGCGAAGGAACAATAACATAAAGTATGAAAGCTACACAAAGTACTTTATGGTCTCAAGCAAGCGCCACATGCATGGTATGGACATATTGATCATTACCGTTCTCTCTCACAAGTTTATGAGAACAAGTTCAGATCCAAATCTTTATATTCTTATAAACAATGACAACATTGCCTTGGTTGTGTTATATGTTGATGATATAATTATCATGGGCAATGAGAATCTCATTCACTCCATCAAAGCCAACTTGTGCAAGCAATTTGAGATGACAGATTTAGATCTTATGCATTATTGCTTGGGGTTGAAGTATGGCAGAATGGCAATGATATCAGACTATGTCAAAGCAAATATGTTCGTGAGATTCTAGAGAGATTTCACATGATAGAGTCCAAATCTTTCATCACTCCATGCAAAGCTGGTAAAAAGTTGTCTCGTATTGATGATAGTGGTCAAGTTGATGCTACACTATTTCGTCAACTAGTTGGAAGTTTGATTTATCCGACGACTACTCGCCCTGATATTTGCTATTTCTAGCAAGTGACCAAATCAAGTTATGGTGTGAAGAGTTAATTGCATTCTTAGAAAATACACAAAACTAGGATGCCAAGTTTACCTAGTATTGAACAAACTTGATCTCAACATATGATCAACACACTAAGATATTGATCCAAACTATAAAACCACATGTAAACCACACTTCTAAAAGTTTATCAACTCTAGCAAGTGATAAATACAAGCTTTAGAGAAGGTTCTTTTTGACAAACAATGACTTTTTGCAGCTTGGCGAGGATTGAAATGGACTTTTTGGATAATCTTGATGTAACGAATCGTCGCCAAACTCAAAAATGATGGATCACTAAATTTGAAAACCTCAGACAAATCGACGAAGGTTCAGGCGAAGGTTCAAGAGTGATACTGTTATTTTTGCAAAAGGGAACACTTTTCTGACAAAAATATCTCAATATAACAACTAACCTTGAGTTAATGTTTGTCCAACTTACTAATTACCAAAAATAGTACGATGGACTGACTGTGACTCTGGCGAAGGTTCAGGTGAAGGTCCCTCTCAGAGAATGGATATTCTTGTAGAAAGGTGTAAAACTTTCTACAAAAGGTGGAATTGTGGAACAGTCACTTTAGCCTTCTATTTTTAAAATTAACCTTCGCCAACCTCGCTATAAGTAGATCTGGATCAGATCTTTATGCAATAGACCAGGCAAAGGATTATGAAAGTACTGTAATTTAGGACCACAAATGGATCTACAAAAGATCCACAAGAGTGATTGGATGTTTGCTTAACAATCTATCAAAAAACTAGACACAAAAAAGTTGATCTAGATTGGCAATTTGACAAACAACAAGCATTAACAATCAAAAGCATTGATAAACATTGATTTCCTAGCCCACACATGTGTACTATAGGCTGTAGGATGGCCTTCAACCTGAGAAACAAGTAGAAATTGATTTGGTTTCATTTGGATCACAAAAACTCAATGTACATAGTGAACTAGCTTGAGATTGCCAATGAGCTCCAAAAATTTTCTATCTTCTCACTATGGAGAGAGGGAATACATAGCAAATTCGACTTCCTTCTTGAAGTTAGGTGGATTTCCAGCATGTAATAAGGAAGTTAACTCACTCCCCTTGATCTAAAATGAAACCCTAGCCTAGATCCTAGAGTTATGCTTGGTAGGTAGCTAGTTGGTCAAATTTTCACCTTAAACTTAGGTGTAGGTCCTATAAAGTAGGGATGACCACCAAATAGACATGACCAACTCTCTTGACTTGACCTAACCTACATTAGGATGGGTTTCCCATGTGGCATCATGGCCTCACATGTGTGGGACCCACTTGTGTACACAATTTACACTATTCTACATGGTTTTTGATCAAGCTAGATTTGCCAATTTTTGGCAATTCTTCACACTCCTCCTCAAATTTAGCTTGATCTATTTACAGCTCTCTTGATAGATGAATGAGAGCTTTTAGAAGTGTCTAAAAAATTCAGCTACAAACAAGGAACTTTTGAGACTCCAATAGAGAATGATGTCCATGAAGGATCTTTCACCACCTCTTAGAGGATCCCTTACAAGATGTTCCATAAATGTGTCTATATACATGTAGCACACTTCAAAAACTATACATCATGCCAAGCCATGGATTCCAAGGCATTTTGTGCACTTGAAGATACATCAATTAAAATTTTAAGTGCATAAATAATGTTGTCAAAGACAACTTGCCTTGCTTGATCCATATGATTGATCCTTGATGGCTCCATCTTGATACTCAAGATTCTTCTTGGAGTCCTTGGGTCTTGAGCTTGCTCCTCCCCTTGACTTGGCTACAAACCATCAATGAATTGAATAAGGTGTTGATACAAAGGTGCTTATTCAAGTTTACAAATCTTCCACTTTTGAAAGATCACATTTCCACCATTGACAACTTCTTTGATGGAAAACAAGTAGATTCTACAATCTCTACTTGGAGAGCAAAACACTACCATTTTATCATTGAAATAGGATAATCTTTGGTCCTTACATTGGAATGATCATGCTCAAAGCATGTGGACCCAAAGATTTCCAACACCATTGATGTTTCATTTTTTATGACACTATTCAAACTATTACAAAAATAGTTATCCAATGAAATGGCTTTATCAACAACAAATGGAGAGTTGAAAGCATCTAATTTCATTGTCTTGTCATAGAGAGCACTAAACACCATTGATCTTAAAGATAAGCAACAATTCACTCCATGTCTACTAATAATATTTAACAAGTACTCAGAGATAGTAGACTCTCCAATGCTCACCACCCTTGCAAGATGCACACTTGAATGGACAATTTGCATGCAACTTGATGACTCGGCCATTGTCATTGAGGACTCATGTGAAAGAGGCCTAGATACTTATATTTTGGTATATATTTCATGTTGAAGAAGTCTCAAACTTCAGGACCTTCGAAATGACACCAAAATCATGTTATTTGGACATATAGGCCAAAATTGGCTACTTTAGGCTACTGGTGCCCTAAATTTGGGTCCTAAGTTCTAGAGAGAGGAGAGAGAGTCATCTCTCTCACCTATATTAGGCTAAAATTTGTGGAGAACAGGTTGGAGAAACTTATTGTATTGTTGAGAGAGATCAATAGATCATTGTCACAGTTTCTTCCTCCATTAAGAGCATTGCTTTGTGTATTGTCTTCAAGCTTTTGTGTATGATCTTAAGAGGTTTCCAGAAGTGGTAGGCTGCTATTGTAGGGGTGGTATGCTGTTGTTTTTGGCTGCCATCAGTACCTTTTATTAGTTTCTTTTGTCTCTTGAATGCTTTGTCAAGTTCATGTGTATCAAAGATAGCATTAGGATGCTTTGCCATTTCTAGCTTTTGTAGCTTGTTGTGCAAAGATCTTAGCCAAGCATTTTGGGAGTCTGGATCAATTCAAGATCCACTTTTTTCACATGGTATCAGAGCTAGTTGGCTGTTATTTTTAGTAAGGTTTCCATTTATGGTGATATTTGGATATTTGATCAAGTTCTAGCATGATTATGCATTGCATTGTTGATCAAATCTTACTAACCTTTGTTTTGTGAGTTGAACTTGTGGATCAAAAGCATATTTCAAGTCTTTTGAAGATCAGAGGCTGAGAAGAAGCTATTTTGGATTGGATCATAACACCTAATCATTTGTTGATTGTGAGGCTTGTGCATATTCAATATTAACAATGTTCTGTTCAATGTATTGTTGACAATCTCCACTTCTGTGGATGAACACTCTCCTTAAGTGGATGAACCTTCTCTTTAAATGGATGACAAATACTCTTTGAGTGATTTTGTATTTCTCCAAAAGGCTGAGCAAAGCTCCCACTTGGATGAAAGATCCCCTTTTGGGTGAACAGATTGTCAACAATCTTTTGCATAAATTTTGGTGTACTTTGTTAGGCATGTACGTAGCTCTCCTAATGTAATTTGGTTGGAGCATTTGCTGGAAGGTTTTAACCATTATGCAAATGTGTTTTCAGGTTCTTAATAGGTTGAGGAACATTCTCATGTGAAGTGATCTTAGATCTACATCTAAACACCAAGATCTGACAAGCTAGTGAAGCTAGTCTTGTGATTCACTAAGTGTGCTCTTTCATTCACCTCTAAAGCTTGTATTTATCACTTGCTGGAGTTTATAGACTTTTAGAAGTGTGGTTTACATTGGTTTTATAGGTTGAATCAATATCTTAGTGTGTTGATCATATCTTGATCAAGTTTGTTCAATTCTAGGTATTCTTGGCAGCCTAGTCTTTTGTATTTTCTAAGAATGCAAGTAACTCTTCACACCATAACTTGATTTGGTCACTTGCTAGAAAGTTTGAGAGCTTAAGCAAGAGTGTGTTCAGTTTGGTTTGAGTTTGTAATCCATTCTTAGTGTGTGCAAAGTGTTGCATGTGTTTTCAATCTTCCTTTCTATGCTTGGAAACCAGCCAGGTTCAAGAAAGAAGTGTTTTAGGGTCCTAGATCTTCTGAGATCTCCTTATTCATCATTCGTTGAGAGGAAAGTGAGTGTTAAGTGTATTAGGACAGAGCCTAAAAGTTGAAGATTCATTATATTCATGGCTTCCAATGGCGGGATCATGTTAGAAACTAATGATAGGTTGAGTTCATCAAACTACTCTACTTGGAAAGTGAGGATGGAATCCTTACTTGAGTTGAATGAACTCATGGACATAGTTGCAGGAATTGAAGAGAGACCACCCACAATTCAAGAGCAACAAAGGTTTGATAAGAAGGCCAAAAGGGCTCTTCATATCATTAAAATGAATGTTACCAATGAACTTCTCAAGGAAGTTGGTAAGTGTCAAAGTGCAAGTGAGGCATGGAATGCCTTGAAGAAGCTCTTTGAATCAAAGTCCACATATAGGGTACTGACCCTAAGGAGGCGAATATTTTCTAGTAGGCAAAGAGAGGGTGAAAGTGCTCATGCATTTGTATTGAGGATTAAGTCCTTAAGTGATGATCTAGCATGTATTGATGAAAACATAAAAGATGGCGAAATAGTCCAGGTTATGTTGAATGGCTTGCTAGATGAACATGCTAACCTTGTGCAAAGTTTTGCCATTCAAAGAGTCTTTCCAAGTGTGGTTGACTTGCAAGAAATCTTGTTGGCTGAAGAACATAGGTTGCAATCAAAGCTTGATGGTGCATCCTTGCAAGGTGGAGGTGAAGAGGCTTTCTTCACAAAAGGCAAAGTCAAAGGCAAAGGTAAAGGCAAAGGAAAATGGTCCAAATGTGGTAACTCGGATCATGATGATCACTCTTTCTCCTCCTCTTCTACTTCTTTTAGAAAGACAGACAAGTCAAAGTTCAAGTGCCTTTATTGTGGGATAAAAGGTCATTTTGCAAATGAATGTCATAAGAAGCAAAGTAATGAAGGTAGCAAGCAAAACAACTTTTGGACTTCTAATGAGGATCTAGATTCTTGTGATTTTCTCATGATGTGTTCTTCAAGTCTAATGTCAAGTGGAAGTGACAAGGATTCATGGTCGATAGACAGTGGATCTAGTTCACACATGAACTAGTCACAAGGAGTTCTTTACTTCTTTGATCTCTTATGTTGGAACCAAGAAAGTCGTTCACATGCCAAATGGTGGTGAATGTATGATCAAAGGTATTGGCTCAATTCCTATTTGCCTTTCTACTAATAGGAATGTAAGGCTTCATGGTGTTCTTTACATTCCTTCACTTTCAAGGAATTTGCTAAGTGTTGGTCAAATGTTAAAAAAAGAGTACAAGACAAAGTTTGTTGGGGATGTTTGCTTCATTACTAGGGGAGATGTCTTGATTGCTATGGGAAATAGACAAGGTAGACTTTACAAGCTTGATGCATTTGTTATGTCTAACAAGAGGAATGAAATGGATGTTGGTGGTTCTCTCAACTTTCAAAAGTCAATCCCTAGCATCAATAAGATTGGTAGATCTTATGCAAAGTCTAAAGAACTTCCTTATGGTAGATCTAGGTTGAGATCTAATGAGCTTCTTGGAGATAGTTATTGTTGTGCTAACTTGGCAACTTTTGGTGAATCTATGATCAATGTTTTGGATCCATTGGATCTTGAAGATGGACTAGTGCTACCTACTAGTCAAATGGAGTTTGGTGGTGCTAAATTAGTATCATGTTTGAACTCTTCTACTCATAGATTTCCAAGTCTTGGTGGCTCATCAATGGAACTACATGGCAAGTGCAAAAATGAAAAAGGTAAGAAGAGAGCTAACTTCATCAATGGAGGTGATGAAAACTCTTCTTTGGAACCGGTTATTGCTAATGACTTATTTACTCATTTGGAAAGAGATGGTGCTTTGAGCATGATTGAAGAAAAAGTTTCTTTTGTATCTTTATGTGATGAGTCCAAAAAAGTCATTTGTGAAACAAGTGGTGTCACATGTATTCATAAAGAAAGTAGATCAAAAGGTTCTATCGTGAGACTTGGTGAGGAAGATCTCAAGTCAAAAGGGAGAGGTGAATGTGAAGTGTTCAAAGTAGGATGTACTTTGAATGATGCTTTTGTGAATGATAGTGAGGGTTCATTATCATTACCTATATCATTGATTAGAAGTCCAGGTTTGACAAGAAAAAGTACTTCAATCATTCTTATGTTGAAGGAACTATGTATTATTTTCATGGCTTCTAATGTTCAAGAATCTTCCATTTCTTATGATGCAACTATCAAGAGGGAGATTGCTAACTTTTGTGGTGTGATCATTAAGAGGGAGTCTTGTGAAGGAAAGGGAAAAGGAAGAGTGACTCTTGGGAAGATTCAAGGCATGGATCTTACATCTCTTCATCAACTCAAAGGTTGCTATGATTTTGGTGGAGTGTTCATGCATGATCAAGATGGCAAAAAGTTGGATGAAGAAGACTACATGGAGCAACTCAAGTGGCAATTTCTCCAAGACAAGGAAGATCTCATTGGTGAGCTCATTGAGGTTTGGTTTGATCTCAAATGGGCTGGTTTGATTAGGTTTGATACTCAACTTTATCTACTCTACTTCATGATGTATAGAAGTGTAGAAATCTATCTTTTGGTTTATGATGGTGACATTGTTTTCACTAACTATAGTGAAAGGTTGAAATCAAGCAATGATGAGATCTTGTGGGATGTTAATCATGTGTTTGAGAGGGAGTATCTTCAAAGGTTCAAATCTGAAGATGTTTATAAATGCAAAGTCCTTGATGTTTTATTGGAAGATCAAGATGTTGATCTTGAATTGCTTCATCAACACCAAGAGGCAAGTAGCAATTGGAAGCTAGTCAAAAGCATCAAAGGGGAGCCACATGGGCAAAGCATTTTGGATATGTTTTTACAGGTTCTTGAAGGTTCAAGTAAGGTTCTTGGAGTAGCAAGGAAGTGTCCTTTTACTCTACCTTATTTGTTTAATCTCATGTATGAACATTGTCATGTCAATGTGTTGGAATTGTCAAAATTCAATGAAACTAGTTCCATAGTTTTGCATCCTTTGGATCTTGGAGATGGAATAGTTATCATTGCTAGTTCTTATGATCAAGTACATGCATTCATTCAAATCTTGAAAGATATTGAAGTGGTCAATATGTTTACTTTTGAGCAAAGTTCAAGATCTGGCATCCTAGTGTTGGCAAATTGGCAAATTGTTGACAATGTAGGATCAAGGGTTTTATGCAAATCTTGTGGAGATACTTCAGGTATTTCAAGTTTAGGTTTTGCTCATTCAAATGGAGCAGAGAACACATCATTTTGGCATTCATTCACTCAAGGGCTTTCATGGATTGGATATCTACAAAGGCAAGGTGGTGATGGAGGTTCATTCATGGAGATACATGGTGCATTCACTATGGGCATAGTGGAATGTGGAGGAGGCATGCAAACACTTGTTGGTTACTTTCACTTACAGCTTGTTTGCTGCTGTTTTACAGAGAATTCAAAGGTGGATACATGGAGGAATCCTTTTATAATTCTATGTTCTTTTACATGTATCATGTTCACCATTCTATGTAAACTTGATGTAAGAAATAGTGAAGCACCCTATATGGACACTATTATCTATATCAATTATGTTGTACTTCATATTCTACATATTAGAACACTTGAGAAGAGATCTATTATCATGATGGAGATCATTCTTATGTTGGAGAAAAGCAGTGTTGTAAAACTAGCAAGTTAATTTGAAGAGAGAGTGTGAAAATTGTCAACATTTCCTAGCTAGTTTGAGGCCTAAATTGGCAATTTTTGTACATAGTTTTTGGATCTAACATTTCACACGTGTGAAAGAGGCCTAGATACTTTTATTTTAGTATATATTTTATGTTAAAGAAGTCTCAAACTTCAGGACCTTCGAAATGACACCAAAATCATGTTATTTGGACATATAGGCCAAAATTGGCTATTTTAGGCTACTGGTGTCCTAAATTTGGGTCCTAAGTTCTAGAGAGAGGAGAGAAAGTCATCTCTCTCACCTATGTTAGGCTGAAATTCGTGGAGAACAGGTTGGAGAAACTTATTGTATTTTTGAGAGAGATCAATAGATCATTGTCACAGTTTCTTCCTCCATTAAGAGCATTGCTTTGTGTATTGTCTTCAAGCTTTTGTGTATGATAGGCTGCTATTGTAGGGCTGGTATGCTGTTGTTTTTGGCTGCCATCAGTACCTTTTATTAGTTTCTTTTGTCTCTTGAATGCTTTGTCAAGTTCATGTGTATCAAAGGTAGCATTAGGATGCTTTGCCATTTCTAGCTTTTGTAGCTTGTTGTGCAAAGATCTTAGCCAAGCATTTTGGGAGTTTGGATCAATTCAAGATCCACTTTTTTCACAACATCCACTTAATGAAAGAGATGCAAACTCAATAAGATATTAATCAACATCAAACATAAGATGAAAGGAAGTTGATGTCTGTACAAAAACAGTAAGCTACTATATTTCACATGTGTGGATGCGAATATAGCATAATATGAGCATTCTACACACAAGATTGCAAGATATATAGTGCACCAATGGATAGATGAACTCAAGAGAACTCATGTATAAATGAGAGAGAGAGAGAGAGAGAGAGAGAGAGAGAGAGAGAGAGAGAGAGAGAGAGAGAGAGAGAGAGAGAGAGAGAGAGAGAGAGAGAGAGAGAGAGAGAGAGAGAGAGAGAGAGAGAATCCTTCTATTCCCACATGTGTTCAGCTATATATAATAGATCCATGTCTCATTAATGATCTTGGTTTCCCTCCATATCAAAAAACCCTACCAATGATGTGGATTACATTCAATGTCTCCAACATTCAAATTTGAATCTACCAAACTCGACCTCCTACTATTTTCCTAACTTTTCAAAAGTGGTAATTCAAATAAATTTGTACTAAAGTAACTTTGAAATGACAATCTCTAAGTCTAATATGAAAATTGGCCTCAATTGCCAAATAAACAAATATGACCAAATTTGACTAAACTAGTTGAGATCTCTCACACTCCCTCTTCAACTAGTTTTAGCATAGACTTTGAGAATACTCCAAGTGAAGTCCTATGTTTCATAAACAAGTATTTTCCCAATGCTTTTGTGAAGATATCAGCTACACATTCCCTTGAAGAAACATGTTGAAGCTCCACCTCCATTGCCATGACTTGCTCCCTCACAAAGTGATATGCCACCTCAATATGCTTGCTCCTAGCATGAAAGATAGGATTGCTTGCCAACTTTTGGGCTGATAGGTTGTCACAAAAAATGATTGGGCTCTCTGAAAAATCTAGCAAGTGAAGATCCTTGATCATCCTCTTGATCCATACCATCTCTTTTGTGCAATGAGTAAGTGCTTTGTACTCAGCCTCACTAGATGACAATGAGATAGTGGCTTGTTTCTTTGACATACATGATATAGCTCCATCACCTATGAAAATACAATGCACTTATGGATTTCTTATCACAATATGCCAAAATCTTGAGTTCCAATGATGTATCTCAAAACTCGTTTCCCTATCTTCCAATGCTCCTCACTAGGATCTTGCATGAATTGGCTCAATATCCCAATACAATAGCCTATATCTGGTCTTGTGATCGTTAGATTTGAGTGAACCAACTAGCTTCCTATAGGGAGTAATGTCTTTGAAGGATCTTTCATTACCTCTTATAGTTAGTTTTATATTTGACTCCATAGATGTATCACAGGATATTGCATCTACCATATGAAATCTTTCTAGAATAGAATTAGCATGAATGAAATAATAAAAAAATTAATAAATGTTTTCTTGGAAAAGCATAGATTTTGAATTGCATACGTAAAACCAAGAGATTTATTTGCAAACTTTCTACTATGGTTGATTATACTTCTTAATATGAGAGCCATTTACTCTTGTATCAAGTAGATTTCCTTCAAGATCTGCCAACTGGATCAAATTATTTTTGCACCAATATTGTCACTTTTCTCTTTTTCTGCACCAATATTGTCTCTTGTAGTGCACAGAATCGATCCTCCTCCAATCGAAAAATCTGATGCGGTCTTTCATTGATAAGATCTGTAATTTTATTTAAAATCTTAAATAGAATATTGTTTTCTCTTTTAGTTAATCCATTTGCCTTTGGATTATATAGTGTTGTCCTTCTATGAATAATCATAAAGTATTTCAGCAATTCAGCAATAGTATTATTAATAAAATGGGTTCCTCTGTCATTGACAATTTCTAAAGGACATCCA